>JAMLFT010006419.1:0-16083 GCA_026544285.1 Pachyrhizus erosus
ACAACTATATATGTATAAATGATATAATAAAGAGCATTGATGTGAATTATTAAAATTTTTATTAATGTTATATCAAATTAATTCAAATCAAGGACAGTTATGAATTTAAAATTTTGATTAATATTTAAATTTTTTTAAAATAAACTTTACATATCAATAATTATCGTGAACATAAAATTTTAATCAACGACTAAAAATATTTCAAGTAAAATTTACACGTATATATATATATAAATTAAGATGAATTTTTATTTTGCAATGTAAAATGCAAAGTGTAAAATACATTAATGAGCTTTTCTTTTCTTTTTTTTTATCATAAAAGATATTTATATTATTTCATTAAAGACAAGAGCATCAATACAAGTTGCAACATGATCAAATAAATGGTAACTAACATACAATCTAGACATCCTTGCAAGAGAATGAAAACTTGATTTACTTGTTTCCTAATGAAACTGACAGAATAGTTGTGAATAGATTTAAGCATATGTCTATATTAAGACAAGATAAAACGAAATTTAGAGAAATCAACCTTGTTGAAATGCAATTCGCCAACCACCTTTTGATATATAGTATAAAGGAATAAAAATTTAAATACTAGTGAATTATGATATCTGTGGTTGCTTCAAGACAAGAAAACATTTTTAATCAATATAATCTATAATGGGAACAAATAAATTATAATTTATGAATAAACATGAGGTAAATGCTAATGAATATGATTAATATATTTATTAAGGATTTAAAAAAAATCTAAAATGAAATAAAACTTTAAAATTTTAATATATTAAAAGTTGGCAAAATTTGTAATTTTGTCTTTTAATTTCATTTTTTATTTCAGTTTGGTTGTTGGCCAATTATAACGTTTTTTTTTTTCAAAATTGAAAAATAGGAGCAATTTAAAATAAAAAAGAAGATTAAAAAAAGTGTAGAAAACCAAGTCTTACTTTTGCCTTAAAAAGTTAATATTATTTTATGAAATATTTTCTATTTATTTATTTTATTCTTTAACAAACTCCCTTTAACAGCCGTGAATAGGACCCTTGATCTAATCGACGATGGACATGCCAGAAAAGCTGATCATGGTTTAACTAACATTAAATAAATGCTGGGCCTTTAACGTAGAAATTGACTTCACATATGGTACCCTTCAATTCCATCCCATCATTTCTTTGGCAGAGCAACGAAATGGTTGTGTTGGGTTCTTAGTTTCAATAATGAGATGATAACTACTGATTGTCAATAAACGGTTGGCGGAACTACCATATCCTATTTTTTAGCTTGTCATTGGTCTCAATATTTGGACTAATCTTATTTTGATGTGGATTCGATTATATGTGGTTATGTCCCACAATTACATTACGTGAACGGGAATCAAGCATAATTATGGCTTTTTTGGTTTAAGCTACAAGTTATGGAACTATTGTATGTGATTCTTCCAATCACTAAGTACTAATTAAAAGGAATACTATGATTGATAATGAGACAGGTCATTTGGTCATGACCACTAAAAAGGTATGTAAGTGCCTTAATTTTCCATTTGAGCGTGGACGGCAGGGTGTCATATCTATAGACAGCCTCTAACCTATCGGGTACTTTTGGGGCTTATATATAGTATAATCAATATTCTCAGAAGACTTAGGCCAATAAGAATTTACTTTAATACAGTTCAATGCACTTCTAGAATGAGGAATATTAATGCATGATTCATTCTTTGTGTGGTGGGCGTGGCCAAATGGGACATGGAAGAAGCAATATTTTTTCTATGCAAGGCATCAATTCCTTTTTGTCACACAACGTTAAGTACTAAAAAAACGGAGCAAAAATGGAAAGATTTCACTTTTGAAGCTGTGAATGGGTTGGTACTTGGTAGGAAACTCTAATAATTTTTTTATATATTATATTTTTAATTTTATTTATTCAAATTAATTGATAATGTTAAACTAATTAATGAAAATATAAAATTAGTTGACGTCAAACTCTATTTTTAAATTTTTATTTGTTTAAATTATTTGATAATGTGAGGAATCAATAAATTATTAATGTCGTTATTATGTTATTAGCTAACATTGTTATTTGACAACAAGAATTAAAACAAACAAAATTAAATTTTTTTAGAACTATTTTTTTAAATACTAAAGTTAAAAATACTTTATTTTATAAAAATCAAAAAGTTATTTAAGTGATAAGGTAAAGAATAGTAGAAAAGCATAATAGGAATGAAGGATATTCAATTGTATTAAACCATAGATGAGTTATGTAACATCCTTCTTCATTTATTTTAGTTTGAGAAATTTTTTCTAGTTATTTTATTTTAGGTAAAAAAATTTAGAACTAAATTTTAATCAGGGATTACAATTGAAAAGAAACTAAATATCGTCATTATTTTTCAACAACTTAATTTTAATTATATAATAACTCAAACTATCTTATATAAAAAGATTAGTCATAACTGTAAATATTACTTATATCAAAATATCTGTTTAACATTCAAAATATTAAGACTGAGGATAAAAGCCAGCTATATCTATTTTCTCTCCAATGTTTCTAATCAGAACACTCAGAGAAATCTTCTTCTTCTGAGAATTCCTCTCTTATTGTTGGAACTAAACCCATAGATGAGTTTTGACATGGAGATGGTTGAGCGCGTCGAAGAACTGCTGGAATATCAGGTGATATTCCATATATCTAAACGACTGGGTTTGAGATAGTACCATCGGAATGTCTATATGATAGAATTGTCATGAGACTATAATGCTTGGAGGTCTAAATGTGAATCTAACATAGCCCATGAAAGTATCATCTCTAGTAGTCAAGTCACGAGTTCATTGATTCTCTAAAGATATTATCGTCAAGTGGAATAGGAGTTAAAACCCATCCGCCATCTATATCTGAAATGTGGGAGTTGTAGGAGTGACTCATCCATCATTAGTTATACACACATAAATACACAATATTTCTATCTATTGTATGCTCTTATCTCACCGTAACGTACCTAATGGGGATTCTACTCAATTTAGAACCCTTCGTAGCCTCCATCACTACTATCTCCGGGATAACTTACACAAGTGTGTCAACAATAATCCAATTTTGTATTTTTGGTTGACGATCGGGAATACATATCTTATTTGGTATTGGTACGGGATACTCTCAATCAATCTTGGTAATGTAACGCTTTGTCAAGGACGTCACGCCAGTTTTGTGACACCCTCTTTACTTTGAGCGGTTCACAAGTTGATACCTTATCTACCTCCAAGTACTCACCAGAGCCTGCATACATTCTTCAAGTACCTTCTGTGGTCAACCCTTGCAATTTTCATACTTTATTCTCACTCGTTAAGGATTCTAATTCATTCTACACTCTTTTTCTTCATTCGTCAATCTTCATTAGTACTAATTTTCTATTCAATGACATCGTCTTGTAACAACTTTCTTCCATTCTTACTTTGCAAAGCTATACAAACTTTATCCAACCATTGTCTGAGAGATTTCTTAGTTCATCTTATTTTTGTAATTTACTATCTCATGAAGATAATTACCATCACTTATATATTTATCTACTATTAGTAGAAGTAATAAATCTCATCTTTACTATCAATATAAACAATAAAATATAATCATATAACATAGGAACATTAAAATTATAGGTAAACAACATTCCAATGAATACAACGCACATTATAATTGAAATACCAAGAAAAGGGAAAAATGGTCTTTACCAAAAATTTCATATTTATGTTCTAAACTACTATCTCTGTTATCTTTTTTCATATTCAAATTTTATTCTATTGATTTAACTTATAAATATTAAAATCTATAAGAAGTTTATTTATATATCAAGAATTATATTTAGAAAATAAGACAGGGGCAAAATTATCTTTTTGAATATTATTATCCTTACTTTCTTTCCTATCTTTCTTTCTCTCATTATTTTACTTCATACTATTTATCTCTATATTTACCACTCTAATTTAGCATATTAAAATAAAATAAAGTTTATTTTTTTTCTATTTACACCACCTGTTTACTATTTACACCCCTCTTGTCTTACTCTTTGCACCTTTGTCTCACTAAATTCACCACCCCTTTGTCTTCTACCTCTAACCTTTCCTTCTTATTCTTTTTCCTCTCTGCTCTCCCTCTCAAACTCTTTCTACTGCCTCTTTTCCTCTCCTTAACCATTCTACTTCTCCTCCTAATGGTTCCCAGGCTTTTCTCTTCCCAAAACTTCCCCAGAATTCGCCATTGTATACTTTCTTACAGTGTTGTTGTATACTTTTTTCAATGACTGGTGTATACTTTTCGATAGTTATTATATACTTGATATCTTATCAAATTTTAAATTTTTGAACTTCTTGTCAGCTTCGAATTTGCATCTGTAGTAACCAAATTTTAATGTTAATCAACTCGTCATCCTCCATTTTACCTTTAGACTAGTTTATTACTTAGAATTTGATAAAAAAAAAATCAACAGAAATACAAACTCGACGAGTATGGCGGTCATGAGAATTTGTCAATTCGATTTCTCCTAATTTGATCCTCATTTGACTAATTTACAATTCAATAAGGTGGGAAACATGTTTAAGAATGATTATATAGAATTAAAACGAATAACAAATGACTTCTCCTACCTTTATTATGTCTTTTCAGTGAGAATTTCAGAAGCTCCAACATAGCTTCGGCGACCACTCAAATTTGCAATTCTTCCTTTTTTGTGGGGAATTTTTGAGTTCTTCTTTTTATTTTTTGCGTTCCTAAAACTCGAGCTCACCTTTGTTTTATATCGTTTTTGGGCTTCGGTTTCAGTTTATTTTATTCCTTAAGCATGGCGATGTTGGCTGCAATAGGGATAGGCTTAAACGTAGCTCATGCGTAGAGGCGGTCATGGCAACTTAAGGAGAAAGTTGATTAAGCAACTTCAATAGCGGTTTCTCATTTTAAGGTTAGTTTGTGTAAATTTTATTTTCATAAATTTACAGCAATGGACCTAGACGTCAAATGGTAATCCTTGTATTCCCAAACTTCTATCTGCCTTTAGGTCACGCTCTTCAAACTCATCCCCCACATTCTTTTTCTTATTCAATTTTTTATTTCTCCTTTTTCTTTTAATATTCTTTATATATATTTTTTCCTTTTTTTCTCTTGCCATGAGCTCTCCTAGCTCAACTGGCAACGCCTCTTTCCTTTTCCTTCAAGGGCCTAGTTTTGAATCAACCCTTCCCTTCTTCTTATTTTTCTTTCTTTTTCTTATTTTCTTTTTCTTCCTATTTTTTGTTTTATTTTTTTAAAATTATTATTTATTATTTTTAGTCTCTGTTATTAAATAATATTATAATAATGATTTTTAAAATAAATTCTAAAATAAAATAAAATTAAAGAATTAAAATAAAAAATATACTATTTTTATAAATTAAATTAATATTTAAATTATTAATTAATAAAATATTTGTCAATTAGTGTATTCTTTTCAGCATTAAACAAAGTTTAATTGGAGAGGAACACACAAATCTCTTTTTTTTAAAATTTAATACGCTTTTTTATTGGATTTGTATATATCTTTCTAATTAAACTTATCCAAATAATATATTTTTATTAACATTTAATATGATATAATAATAAATGATATAATGTGATATATAAATATCACAATGATATATAATGTGATGACTAATAATTTCATCTTATAGAAAAAGAAAGAAATAACATATTATAAATGATTTAAATATTAATTTTTTCATTAAAAATAATATTTTTCTATTTTAATTTTTTAAAATTTTTAAAATTTTTTAAAGATTATTATTTATTATTTTTAATTTCTCCTAATAAGTAACAACATTAAAAAATCAAAATAAAAAATACATTATTTTTCATAAGTCATTATTAATTAACGAAAGTATTTGTGTATTTGAAATATAATCGTCTTTATGTCAGTCTTCATATATAATTATTAGAGCACTCAACATACTTGACCACACTACTAACGGTGAAAAACTTGAAAAAACACTCAACATGAAGTCACACGGGACACCCCTATATAGATGGTAGATGCAAGGCTAAGCTAAGCAACTAGATAACCGACATATATGTTGTTTATAAGTTCTTTAGCTTAATTTGGCATTTCAAGAGCGTCAGGGTCATGGATGCTTTTCAGGTTAAAACTCTTATTTCAGCCATTCTTGCCCTGTTAGTATGTGCCTTGTTTTATCAATTTAAGAAAACACTTAGCGGAAATACAAAGATCTGTAGTGCACCTCAAGCAGCAGGTGCATGGCCTATTATTGGCCATTTGCACCTCTTCGGGGGTCATCAACTTACACACAAAACACTTGGGATGATGGCTGAAAAGCATGGACCAATTTTCACTATAAAACTTGGTTCGTATAAAGTTTTGGTATTGAGTAGCTGGGAGATGGCCAAGGAGTGTTTCACTGTCCATGACAAAGCATTTTCCACCAGGCCCTGTGTCGCAGCCTCAAAGCTAATGGGCTACAACTATGCCATGTTTGGATTCACTCCTTATGGTTCTTACTGGCGTCAGGTACGGAAATTAACTACCCTAGAGCTTCTGTCTAACAACCGGCTTGAGCCCCTCAAAAACACAAGAACGTTTGAGTTAGATGCTGCAATAAGGGAGCTATACAAGTTATGGTCAAGAGAAGGTTGTCCAAAGGGAGGGGTTTTGGTAGATATGAAGCAGTGGTTTGGAGATTTGACGCATAATATTGCCCTCAGAATGGTGGGAGGAAAGTCATATTGTGGGGTTGGTGATGATTATGCAGAAGGTGAAGCAAGAAGGTATAGGAGAGTTATGAGAGACTGGGTATGTTTGTTTGGGGTGTTTGTGTTGTCCGATGCATTTCCATTTCTGGGGTGGCTAGATATCAATGGATATGAAAAGGATATGAAGAGAACTGCAAGTGAATTGGACACTCTAGTTGAAGGGTGGCTAGATGAACACAAAAGGAAAAGAGCTTTAAGTATAAATGGAAAGGAAGAAAAGGATGATTTCATGGATGTCATGCTGAATGTTCTGCAGGATACAGAGATTTCTGGTTATGATTCAGATACCATCATCAAGGCTACTTGCCTGGTAAGTAAATGTTCAGCTATCTTGATTTCATGGATGCTACTTGCTTTTATAAAGTCTTGCATCTTATCTGATAAACCATAGAATTGACGGAGCTCAAAAGGAATTTAGGACTTTGTGCTATAAACCATATAATTTAGGACTTGCTAATAAGGTTATTCATAAGACGCTTTTACGCCTTTGGTTGTAAAAGAAGAGAGATAAATTGTGTCATATCTAGCGTAGCACTTTATTTCCTATATTCGAACAATTACAGTCTTGCGTCCATCTTACTAGGTAATAAATTCAAAAGGAGTTATTCCAATAGAAACTCGAGTACAAGACATAAATTTGGAAAAAGTATACAATATCTTCTGAATAATGATTTGAAAATGCTATAGAGTACAAATTGGTGTTGACGAAAACCATTACCACTACCACCGTGATTTCTGCCAAATTTTCCCTTTTTTTATTTTTTAATCTATTGTTCAACCTTACTTCTTATTATTTTGTACCAGCTGTTTTCGTACGATATAACAAACTCTTAATAATTTGGCTCGTCTATTCAAAGTCTTTTCACAAGGAACAAAGAATATATCAAAAGCTAATTAGTTTTGCGAGGCGACATGGGTCCACTTGTTTAGAAGAAAATCCCTCTTCTTTTAACATCCTTCTGTCTTAAAAAATAACAAAAGCAACACACGTAACCGGAGTCCACTTCTCCATACTTTACGTTGTTTTACAATCTAATTCAGTACAAGACGCTTCTGTTTAGAAGAAAATTTCAGCTTTTGATGCACAAGACCTTTTTGTTTGACATCTAACTTTGAATTACAACATGAGCCTGTATATCTTGGCAGAATTTGATTTTAGCAGGAACTGACCCCACCATGGTGACGCTAACATGGGCGTTATCTCTGCTACTTAACCATCAAACGGAACTTAAAAATGCCAAACATGAACTGGATACTCTCATTGGGAGGGACAGGAAGGTGGAAGAATCTGACATAAAGAAGTTAGTGTACCTCCAAGCCGTTGTAAAGGAAACTCTGCGCCTGTATCCACCAAGTCCCATCATCACTCTTCGTGCAGCCATGGAAGACTGTACCTTTTCATGCGGCTATCACATTCCTGCTGGTACACAATTAATGGTGAATGCTTGGAAGATCCATCGGGATGGCCGTGTTTGGAGTGACCCTCGTGATTTCAAGCCTGAAAGGTTCGTGACAAGCCACAAAGATGTTGATGTAAAGGGTCAGAACTATGAGCTGGTCCCTTTTAGTTCTGGAAGGCGAGCATGCCCTGGGGCCTCACTGGCTCTACGTGTGATTCACTTGACCTTGGCTAGACTCTTACACTCTTTCGATGTTGCTTCTCCTTCAAATAAAGTTGTTGACATGACAGAGAGCTTTGGACTCACAAATTTAAAAGCAACCCCTCTTGAAGTTCTCCTAACTCCACGTCTAGACACCAAATTTTATGAGGACTAGATTATATTAAGCTACCTTTCTCAAAATATGTGCAGGTATCCTCGGGGTTCTTAAATCGGGGTTTTCCATCTTGTAATAACATGTCTAATGAAATTGCACTGAATTATCATAGCTGGTGCAATTTGTTGTGGTATTCTGAACTTGTGAAAAATAATTAAAGGGAATGAATAACCTTTACGAATATTATGTCTTTTTTATACCATTCACAAACAGGATGACGCCGTGATACATCGTGTAATTCGAGCACACAAAAGCACGTTTGCAACTCAAGTGTAAGATGACAGACCGACTAAAAATAATATACAAATTCTATCATCAAGATGTTACCTTACCATACGAAAAATAAAAAATAAATTTGAAAATTACACCTTGATCTCTGTGGTATGTGCCGACTGACTTACCAGCATACTCTTATCGCTGGAAAACCTTACCTACATGTGTCTACCGTCTAGTGAATCTTACAAGTGGGTAGCTAGTAGAAGGAACGATCCCTTTTTACTCCTAGTTAGCAGTATATTTACACGAATAGATGTCAAGCCATACACAAGAATGACTTGCAACTCTTGCCTTAATTAGCAATTAATGAGAGAATGAACTCGCCTCAGTGCTATACATCGAGTACTCACTCAAGCTAAAGTTTGGTCTCTCTTCGTTCCACTTCAAAATTTCCTTGGCGTATTTAAGTGCTGCATCAACACTACCAGGCTCCAACCCCTTCACCAGGGACACATACAACTTTCGTCCGGTAAGAGATGAATAAAGCCTTTTAAACTTAACCGCTATGTAATGGGAAGCCAGCTGACCAAGGGAGGGATTATTATTAATGCTGTTGCTATTGCTGTTGGGACGATTGCGACTAATTATTGGATGGAAATCAGAGAACCACTCACACTTGGTCAAAGGAACTTGTTCGATTTTCTCCTCAAACAAATCAAATTTGTTCAATATCAACAAGAAGTCCATTTGCTCAAAGGTTGGATGAGTGACAATGGTTTCAAAAAACTTCATGCTCAATATCATCCTGTTAGTGAGACAACCGTTGCCATCAACAGAAAACTGATCATAGTCAGTCAAGGAAACACAGAAGATGACCATTTCAACATCCTCAAACATCTCTAGCCATTTGCAATTTTCTCCGAGCCCCCTTGCATGCACTCTAATTAATTGATACCTGTTAACCAGCCAAAAGGTATGAATCATCAAAAACATTCAACAGCAGTTGTACCAATGACCTTCCCCTCCAAATAATAATAAAAAGAAGATACATATCCAAACACAGGTATTTGGTAGGGAACACATAAATATCCTTACGAGTCAAACTCACTAGTATGAAAATCAGTAACATCATAGGATATTTCTGGCATAATTAAGATATAATGTTTTTAAAACCATACCGGTCATTGAACAAGTCAAGAAATTGGTTCAAAGCTCAATAGTTTAACCATAGTCAAACCAGTATTAATAAAAATAATAATTAAATAATTTATAAAATAGAATTAAATAAATATAATATTACATGACTTTATAATACTAAAAACTAAAATATAATCACTTTACAAGTTCTTAAAATTCAAAATATACATAAAAGTCTAAATCAAATATACCATAATACTTAAATTTAAATTTTAATAAAATACAACATTCTTTGAAAATAACAAGTCTACAACTATAATAAAAAAGAAAATAACAAATTAATAAAATAAAAAGTTATAAAAAAACAATATATAAAATATTATAAATTAATATAAATGAATAAATTATATGTTTTGTAAGAAAAAAAACTAATAATAATTGATAAAATAATTTATATCTATTTGGAACCTTTATTAAATATGTGTTTTTATTTATCTTAAAAATATTTTATATTAAATTTAAAAAATTAAAGGAAAAAATACCAAACCAAACTTGTTTTCTGAACCAGTTCTTAATCGATTTTTACCAGTTTTGAACCAATTCTCACCGGTTCCAAATCCAGTTTTTTAGAGTGTCTGAACCGATTACCAGACTGGTTCTCGGTCAGACCAGCAGAATCAATCAGTTCGATATGGTTTTGACAACTATGGACAATAATATTTCATTCATTTGAAAAATACATAGATTGGAACGCATCTTTCTCATAAGAAAGAGTTCAACTTTTACACACTAAGCCTGACTTTAAAAGCACTTCAATAACCATTACAGTACGATATTGGAACTTCTATCCAATGAATATAAAAAAGAACAAATTAGACTGACACCTCCTGTGTTTTACACGAATTACACTTGACATTGCTCTTTTTATTTTTCCTACACTAATCCCTTAATGTTTAAAAATATTACACTTACACATGTTACACTGACTCTTCTTAATGTTTGAAAAACATTACATACCCTTTTATATATTACACTAATACCCCTATAAGAATAGTTAATGTAACGGTTTAAAATATTTGAAAAAATTTCGGAAGGTATTACTGTAATTTGTTCTATAAAAAATCATCTAAAATGTCAAAAATAGAGACACTAATCATGAGAGCACTTCATATTTCATCCTTACTACAATTCTACCATACCGATCCTGCATTTTGTTTCTTTTGGTATTGTCTAGTTCTGATGTGCTTGCATTTACAACCCTTGACAGTTCCATTAGTGCTATCATTCTCCAAGAGAAAACAATTATAACAGCAATTGGATTTAATTAGAGTCGCAACACGTACCTAACCAAAGAATCATGTCGATCCGTGGTGTCAACAGTTTCCTCAGAAGCTGATTGGGGGAATGAAAACTCCACACAAGCCACCCCATTAGACGAAGTAACTCCCTCGGCATAGAGGATATCTAAATCTGAGGGTTCATAATCTGTCCTTAATATTTTCACAGCCTAAAACAGAAAATTGTCAGAATTAGAAACAACAGTATCCATGAACAGCATGAATTGTCAAAGATACTAACCCGACAATACTTTAAACAATTAATTTGACAACAGCATACAAAGTAATACAACAGTTAAAGAATTATCTTACCCGTTCTAAGAAATAACTGGCAACACTAGGCAGCATTTCTAATTCACTTCTTCTTACATATGTGGCCTTAATGGCAGCATCATTCCATAATTCCTCAATCAATGGTGCATATTCACGAGTAGCAGCTGGAAAGATATCATCAAGTTTGCCCGACACCATAGTTTTCAGTAACCAATCAGAGAATGCTTTCAATCTTGGGCCAATGGAATATACAGTCTTCTCATCAAGTTTTGGAGTAGACCCTGTAGAAAACCATAATTATAACAGCCAATCTTTTAGTATAATACAGAGGGAGATAAGAACAGAACTATGTACCATAAAAACACCTCAAACAAACACATAAGCATGCTGCAACATTTGAACCAACAAGTGACAACTAAACAGTGCGCAATTGGTGCTTTAAAAGGAAGATGGCTAGGATACTAAGTCAAACCTCAATATGAAGCACATATTTCTGAGGGAGAAGTGTAAGGGAGGGAGAAAATGCTACTACCTGTGGTATCATGAACAGATGATTGCCTTTTTTTTAAATCCCCCAAACTTTCGTCTTCAAAACGCTCACGTCCCTCAAGCAGTATGCCAAGGTAGGCATAAACATTGCTCTGAATAGTCAACTTTATATTTTCGTGCTCATCTTCTGAGAATGGGACACTTTTGTAAAGAATCTTGGCCTGCCACAAATATTTGCAATTCTATGAATACAGACTATTTCCAGCATCTCTATTGGTGACTTTGTTTTTATGTAGAGAAGGGGACTTCTCAAAAACTTACTTAAACAATTCCTAAAATACCCATGAATAATCACATACTACATCCAGCTATAAAGTCAGTTGTCATTCATCACCAAAATTGACCTTTCTGATCAAGGAAATACTAGATGACACAAAAGGGAGTAACATAAGTGTGCATCCAATTAACATTTACAACAACATTTGCTTTTACATTGAGGAGGGGGCTTGACAAAACTTTACTTCAACAATTCCACAAATACCCATGAAAAATCACATATTATGTCCAACTATGAAGTCAGTTGTCATTTACCACCAAACTTGGCCTTTCTGAACAAAGAAATACCAGATGACACAAAAGAGAGTATCATAACTGTGCATCCAATTAACATTTGCAGCAACCTTTGCAGGATAGACACTATTACAGTCCAGTGTCCACAATATGTTGTGATTAACTAGGTAAATACTCATGTTTAGCGTTTAGAAAACTCACAGAAGTTTCTTTCCTTTCAGTTTAACTGAATTAAGAAAAGATTATTTCGGTAGCAAGTACCTACAAGAGTACAGACCATATTTGTCTAGTTTAATGTAACTAAAATCTAAAGAGAAATCTAAACATTACTTGATTCACAGACTCAATTATCAAGTAAAAAATCACCTGCTTAAAAATTGTGCTCGTTCCAGATCCACTGCAACCAACTAAGAGAACCTTCTGAACTATGCCATGCTCAAGGTAGTCAGGCACTGTTCTGCTAGCCAGACTGGAGGGTTGTTCTCCCAAAGGATTTGAAGATTTAGAAGGAACTGGCAGGGACAGAAAAGCACATACAAGCTTCGTTCCAGCCTTACAAGCAGAAATGAAAAAAGTGTGTATTAAATAACATTTGGCTGGAAAATAAGAGACAAATACCTCCCCCACCCAAAAAAAAAAAAAAAAAGTTACCTTTCCCCATATATAACCCCTTGTATTCCTCTGCCCCTCTTCTTGGTAGGAACCATCCTCATTGACCCAAAAATGAGGGTTGCCAGCACACTGGACTCCTGCCAACTGCACACAACCAAAACAGGATCCTTTCAACAATTTTGTTTCACAATAAACAAGATATGGTTATTAAGAGTGAGCCTTTCAATATGAATTTTCGACCTGCAACATTCGAAGCTCTACTTTTGTAATTTCCCGACCATTGATGAAAACCTGAGTATTTCCATTGCTAGCATCCGGTTGAATGGGGCCTCCAACATTCAGATGTGGACTTATGATTCTGGAAGGCTTCTGTCCCTCCTGTGAAATCATAAATCAATCAGCCAGGAAACACTCAAAAACTCAAACACCATACAGATCACAATGCATGTAGAAAAACTAAATAGATAGCAATTAAATAAATACCTTCCCCCAAAGACCAGATACTGTGTCATACCAATAGTTTCCTGGCTTCAGCTTCTTCGGAGGGTTGGGGCAGTTTTGCAACGTTACCAATTCCTCATAAGAAAGTGGCTGTCCATTTACACAAACATACTCAGGTGGAAGCTGATTTGCTTCACAAAACCTCTCAGCCTTCATTATCTGCCGAACCTCCAATTCATTAAGCAATCGCTTGAGCATCCGAGAGCACTTCCCCAAACTCCCTCGCTTGGCCTCGTCTATCGGGAATCCAATGCAAGTAACACATTTCCTCCCCTCGGGCATAGATCCCATAGCTCTGAGCACACAATTACCACAATATTTTGCATCACAAACAAGACAAACCTCCTTCTCAGTAAACCTATTCCCCTTGAAGCACCTATAACAAGACCCTTTCTTCCCCTTCGTGAGAGGTGCCCTTTTAACAGGTTTGGTCACAGTGTCCTCCACATCAAACTCCTCGTCCAACGCATCATCAGAGTCCACATCGAAGGTCACAACAGGAGGGCGTTTAGCATCGATATCCTCGGCCTTGAGAGAAGAAACCCGAGTTGAAGGATACTCCAAACTCAGCACTGATTCAGTGGACGCCCAATCTTGCTGATTCAACTCGTTGAAATCCAAACTCTCTTTTCCATCATCCAATACCCTCAACACACCGGAACTTCTCCCTGACTTGTCCCAAAACTCAACTGTACTAGAGCTCCTAGTTTCTTCGAGCACTCTCGAACTTTCCCCCAAATCGGACAAGTCGCCGGAGCCGTCGTTCCCGGTCGAGAACTCGAACGCGCCGGAGCTGCTGAGCTCGCCGGAGAGCTCGCCAACATTGCTCTGCGAAGCTCGGTGTTCGAATGCGATCACAGAGGTGGGAGAGACCGTTGTTTCGGACGCTAACTTGGAAACCCTACCTTCGGAACCCAGGGTTCCGAGGGGGTGGTGATTTTGCGGCGGAAGGAGCGGCTGCACGACCGGTAAAGATAAGGCATCGGAGAGAGGAACCTGGGAAACGACGGCGGCGACCGGAATGCTGTCCACGCTGATCGGCACCGCCAGAGGGAGGTCGCAGGCTAGCGGCGGGCCGTCATACTCGATTGCGAATGAGTACTGGGCAGCATCAGGCGCCGCCGGCGACATAGTGGGAAGCGGAGATACGGTGAAACCCTAATCCCGATCGGAATAAGAATGCATGAAAACCATTAAAGGACACGGAAACGGTTTGTAAATGATGATTGGGAGAAGGGTTAAATGAAATAGAATAATAATAATAATAATAATAATAATAATAATAATAATAATGCAGAGTGTGTGTGATTGATTAGATTAGGGAATGAATGTGTGTGTGAGAGTGAGAAGCAAGGAAAAGAAAAGGAAAAGGTAATTTTAGGTAAGGGAGGTAGAGAATAATAATAACAATATAATAGAAAGGGTAACGGTGGAGGTGAGGTGAGTGAGGAAGTGAGAGTGTGGTGGGTGAAGGAAGGAAGGAAAAGGAAAAAGAAAGGAGAACTAAAACGGGACGGGAATTGGGGGAATCTTTTCTTCTTTTTAGCAATTGGGAGGGCCACGTGGGGTCATGGCTGGTGACCCCTTTGTCCTTTTATGTAGCCCAGGTTGGCATCCAATCCAATCCAATTCACCTTTTTTATTTTGTACACAAATTGGGTGAAATTGCTTTCTTTTTCATTTTACTTTTTTTTTTTTTTTTTTGTAACTACTGCAACATGCTAAGTAAAATTATGAAACTAAATTACTTAAGTTTTGTAAAAAAGAAACGGATGCAGCCATAAACGAATGAACCTTTATTCCGTGATATCTGATATAGCCAATGATGAAGGATCTGCTATGATGCCAGGAAAATGCATATTGTCCGAATCTCATGCCAGGATCTTAAGTTTATATTTAAATATATTTTTAATTTATGTAAAATTAATGTATTTTTATTTTTATTTTTATTTTTATAAAAAAAATTATTTTTATCTCTTTAAAATTCAAAATTTTATTTTTAATCCTTAATATTATATGAAATTCTTTAACAATTTATATATTTAGTGAAATGTTAAACAATTATTTTTTATAGTGCTTGTTAATATTTATAATAGCAGATGTTATTTATTTATCTTAAAATATAAAAATAAATTTTAGCAATCAAAAACAATAATTTCAAATTTTAGGCAGATTAAAACTAATGAGAATATTTTACAAAGACTTAATCTAAAATTTATTCGTTTTATAAGGAGTAAAATCAATAATTTCAAAATTTAAAAAGATAAATATATATATATATATATATATATATATATAAACTAAAATCAAAACATAATCATTTTACATAGATATTAAATATATTTAAGTTTCTAATTTATTATTTAAAGAGAATGAATACGTAATTATTGAT
>JAMLFT010006420.1:0-16083 GCA_026544285.1 Pachyrhizus erosus
ATACATAATAATTGGCATTGAAAATCATTTTAATTAATAGTTTAATTATAAAAAAATTGTCAATTACTTTATTCACACGAGTAACATTTAACTTAATTTTATTTATTTTTATAAAAAAAATATTCAAACAATAATTAGTCTCATAAATATCATATATTTTTATTATTATTTTTATCATGATTCATGTTAACGTATTTTGTATTTTATTTTACTTACATCTATCAGTTAAAAAATTGTTAACAACAAAATTATTAAAATATGAATAATTAATATTTTTTAATCCAAGTGTTTTAAAAAAAACATTCACTACCAATTATTATGAACAAAATAATTAAAAATGAACTCATCATATAAAAAAAATCTATAAATAAAAATATATATCTAAACTAATAATAGAAAATTAAAATAAAAACAAAAATTTAAAATAAAAACATAAAAAAAGAAAGACAGAACTCCATTTTTCAAATTTGATAGAATCAAATCTTAAATCAATTATATAAATATAAATATAAATAGTTTCTTTTCATAGAACGACATAGACGATTTTTCTTTGATAAATAAAACATTAGTATATTACTAAAATATTGAAAACAATGAAGAAACAAAAAAAAAAACTTTGTTGACGTAATAGATAAAGAAAAGAAAAAAATAAATAAAGAAAATAAACTAATTTATTTTAAGAGGTGAGTAAAATATATTTTTAAAATTTTCATGGTATGCTATTTGAAGGATATATTTATTTGGTTATGTCATTAATATAAAGAAATTAGAATTAATAAAATTTTATGTATATAACTAGATTATATTTACAAGTTAATTGTGTTATCTATATATTTACAAAAAATTGAGTGCATCTTATTAAATATAATTATCAACAATCATATATTTGTTACTAAGACTTTTTTGTTAAAATTGATTAAGTAGTAGTGTCGTACTATATATATTTGAAGTAAAAAATTGGGTTACAATATTTTTTCTTTTCTTCTTTATATACATCTATGTAATAATAGAAAAATTTGTAGGTTGTTACTTGATTGAAATTGGTCAAAAGACCTTTCAATAAATTATATATAATTATATGTTGAAATTGTACATTATTTTTATTATTGTTGTTATTTTTATTATACATAAGTGTGTTGTTCTATAATATTACTTGATTTTATAATTTTGTAGTGTTATTATGGTGTGATATTAAAAATTATTATTATTATATTAATATTTAAAATTTAAATTAATAATTATAAAATATTATATGTTTTATATGTATGGAATTAAGAATTTATTTGATAACTATTTAAAATTGATATTTTGTAATTACGATTGAGTTTATCATCGTCTTTTAAAAATAGGTAACATTTTACACTCTATTATATATTATATGATATACATACATACATATATAGGATGAAAAATAGTTATATAATAAATATCTATATCTGAATGTAGAAAAAATATTAGATATCTCCATCTATGATGAAGAAGAAATTTTGGATATCTATACTAATGATGATGAAGAAGGCAGTAAGACACCATTGTAGGGATATGAGCTTATAAATCACTTTGATGAATCTAATATACATGATATATGGAATGGAGAAGAAAGTTTAGATACCTCCATATAGGATAGAAAAGACATTGAAATATCGTCGCATAGATATGAGTTTATATGTCACTTTGAAGAATATGATATTCATACCATTTTTGAGAACCAAAAAGTATAGTTAATAGATTTTATAAAACCTTTAGTAATAATTTATGAAATTTGATTCTATAAAAATTAAAGAGTTAACATGTTGAATGCATTAGAGTATTAATATTTTTTATTGGAATAATTTCTTTATTGTGTTTGTTATATGAATAAATTATGGTTGTTTTAATTGATTATTTTGAGAATATATATATATATATATATATATATATTATTTTATTTTATTTTATTTATAAATTTTCTGTAAATATTATGATTGATTTTTTTATTATTATATCCTCTAAGAATAACACTATTTATAAATATTTTTAGAATTTACTTTATTCATTAAGATTATCATCTCATTAAAAGTGTTATTTTTAGAATAAGAAAAAAAAAACTCTCTTGAGACAGATAAAACTTGAGATAGTAGTTTATTTTAAATTAAATTAGATAAAAAAATTAGTCTGATTAATAATTTTCTAAAATAAAAAATTAATTGTAGCAAATTTCACTTTATTTTATTTTATTTATTCTTTTTAAATGTTTATATCTAAAAACGATAATTTAGTCATATAATGATGCATTTATTTTGACTTTATTTATATTTTATTACGGATTGTTTTTATAACTATGGATGTTACATTTCAAAAAATTAATCTTTAATTAATAAATACCCCAAACTCATAAAAAAAAAATTAAGTGAATACAAAATTACAAGCGCCATCATTCCTCCAGCTATTCTAGAATGCGTTGCTCTAAAAATAAAATAAAATTAAAAAAATAAATTATACAAATATTATTTGAGATCTTTTTAGAATGCATGTAATATTTTTGTATTTTTTATGTGTACTATAATCTCTCTTATATATATATAATATAATATAATATATAAAGAGAGGTAGATCGTGTGAAATATGAAATAATTTAAGATACTAGTCTTATTATTTGAACAATAAGACAAATAACTAATTCCAATAAATATTTAGACTAAGATTGTAAATTACTTATCAACAGAAAAAACATAAAATTCAAGCGATACAACTGCTATGAGTAAAAGTTAATTCAACTGACTTGTTCCGTCATATACTCATATTAATCAAATAATAGTAGCAATTTATGAGAGGCTTTAGTATTTTCTGTGGAGGCGCTATAAGAATCGGAAGAGTGCAGCTTTTAGACCGTTTCTGAGGAATTTGTTCTCTTTATATATGAATAATTTATTTCCCTTACAATTTCATTGGTTCGAAAAGAGGGAAGAGAAATAAAAAAAATGAAAATAATTAGGTAAATTTAGTATAATAGAAATAATAAAAAAATTAATGAATGTCACATGTATTTTTTTACTTTATTTTTTATATTTTTTTATTATCAAATATCCTTTAATTTTTATTTTATTTTCATCTATCTTATTTTTCATTTTTCTATCAAACACAACCTTAGCCATAAGATATGGGTTGTCTTTAGCTTTAGAATTGATATAGAGAACTTTTAGCATTTGGCATTTGTACGGTGTAAGTTTGATTGTTTAGAAGTTATCAGGTTGATAAATAGAATCAAACAAGCTAGGTTAGACCCCTTCTCTATGGTGCTTCGTTAGCTGAATAATTATTTATTATGGGTATTTTTAAGTATTTTGTAAATATTTTTAAATTAATTATTAATTATCTTTCATATCATTAAAATATTTTTTTATTTATAACATTCTTTAGACTCTTTTTTTTTTAATGAACTCAGATATTCTCACTTGAGAACTAAGGATTAATTTCTCAAAGTATTATTACTAACATTAGTTGACAGAAATAATAGTAATTTATTTTTAATCAAGTGATTTAGATTTAAATGATGATTTTGATTAAAAAATAGATTATATTAGAATGTCAACACACATCTAATATGCACTCTAGTGTGTATTCAGGATATTTAAACAAAAATATGTTACTATTTTTTGATAATGAATATTTCGCACTAATATTATGGTTAATAAAAAAATATAAAATTAAATTTCTTAAGGTAATAAACTTTATTTAAGAAATTAATTTCTCTTAATAATTTTTTTTATGTACTAACCATGTCATATCATGTTGGTGATTTTTTTTATTATTTATATTAAATAGTCATATTTATTATTGAATTTAAAAAACTTGAAAATTGATCTATAATTTTTTTTTGAAAAATTTTGCAAGAAATCTTACCTTTTTTATAGGAAACAAAATTTATATCAGAAAATAAAAAAAATTTATGAATTTTACAATAAATTTAAGGAAATAATTATTTTTTAAAATTTATAAGAAAATTTTATAAAAAAAAATCATTAAAAAGTTCACGAGAAAAATATACGTGAAAAAAAAAACTTCACAAGTTAAAGTTACTGTATAAGATTTCTTACACTACAACGAAGATATAAAAGTCATAAAAAATGGATTTGAAAAATTAAAAGATAGTTTTATATTATGAAAATTAGTTAATTAATGAAATAATTCAACATAAAAATGTTATTAAATCAATAGTAGGATTGATGTTACCAAAAAAAAAAATTAAGTGTAATATGAATATAATTTTTTTATAAAAATAAAAAAAATGACTAAATATTACTTATTTTATACTCTTTCAATGACTACAAATTTATAAATTAAAATTTTATATGTTTTATAATGACTTGAAAAGTTAAAACTATTAATAATCAAATAAATATTTTTAAAAAATGTTAAAGTATTATATTTTTATACTAGTGTTAACTAAAAATATTTTTTATTTATACAAATATATATTAATGTGTCTGGGTGAGGTAGGAGATGACTCAAGTCTTAAAAAAGCTTTGCCTATAACAGTGAGTTGTAGAAGTAATGTAATACACTCAAGTATAGTGAAACATATTGATGTGTCGGTCATATTTGCGTAGTGTCTTAGTTATGTTTACATGCATCTTTCTTATGATTTTACTATTATTTCATCATGTTGATTTTTCCTTTCTAGGTCTTATTATGGTGTTTCTTTTTTGTTTCATTTTAGGTTGAATATTTTTTAGAAAGAACATGAGCATTTGGAACCTTGAGAGTGAAAATGATAGGTCTTTATTGCACCTTACAAGAAGATCGCATCCATGATTAGAAATTGAAAAAAGAAAAAAAATATTTTGTAGGATCACAAGGGATGTGATCACACTCATAAGGAGAAGAGGATGGGAGCGTAACCAAACTTTTATTTTTGTGATTTTTACTTTCCTTTTTAGTTAGGCTTGAATTCATATTAATCCAAACCATTAAATACCTCTTTTGGATATTAGGTTTAGGGGTCATGAACTTGATATTTTGTGACTATATAAGATCAAAGATTGAATGATTCTCCCTCTTGAATCTTATTTCAAGTTTGATGTTCTTTATCTCTTTTGGTGTTTTCTCCATGACTATATGCGAGAGAACAACCTTTTATAGGATCATGGCATAACCCTTAATTGAATAATGACTTATTAATGTATTTGCCTTTATGACTATTATGTTTCCCTCTTGAGTCTTCTCTTATAGATTTTCTATATACAAAGCATTTGGTCACCATTTTTCTTAACCTTAGACATGTAAGAAAGAACTAAGAGGTGAGCCTAGGTGTTTGACCCATAGAAAAAGGAACTTAGTTTTTAGATTACAAAAGTAATTAATTTTAAATCTTTGATGAACAATTGACTTAACAAACAACATAAAAAGTCTAATTGAATATAACTACCACGAAAGTAGATGTAAATTCAATTAAATATAATTTTGTATCCTAAAAAAGGAGTATAAGTTACCTTAGGTTAATTTACATAAAAAAAGAACAACAAGATCATTCAAGTAAAGAAATCAGACCATTAGAAAATCATTGTATAAACCCCAATCTTAAATGTCTTCTTATAAATGAATTTCCCTAATTTAATTGTTTGTTTTTATGTAAATTTTGAATCACAAAATCTCTCATTCTCAAGTATTTTCTTATCTAATTAAACTTTCTTTGATAATTTCTATTCAATTTGTTATAATTGTTAAGTCAAACATGCAGTCTCTATATATACGATATTTGAATTTATTACTCAATGATGATCAGATACTTGTGGTTTTCATTTGTTACATACCTTGACCTAGAGTAAAGTTGCTTTGTTATTACAATAACACAGGGTAATGTTTCCCTTTAGAGGACTTGTGCCTTATGTTAGGGAATACAATTCGTCTTAAACTTCTATAAATATAGATTATATAAATAATGTTATGTAAATATTTATTATATATTGATTGCACTATAAAATTGTTGTTGCATGAGCTTCAAAGTACCTTTTGTAGGTATCTAGCCCTTATCCATGGCATCCCATCCATATTGGAGTAGAGCATTATCATTCATACACTTATAGTTGTTAGAACCAAAGACATGGATGAATGTTAAGTCCTTAAAAAATCTAAAATTTCGATGATAACAGAATAATATAATTTAATAAGTATTAATGATTTAATGAATATGTTGACAAAAATACGTCTTAAAACAATGAAAAAGTAATATTTCTTAACTCATATGAATGATATAAATGTGAAACAAACTAAACGTCCTAAGCACTAAAAACACTAGATATGTCTAGACGAAATTTTTTGTAAATATATGTCCAACAAGTTTTCACAAAAACTATATGTCCCAAACCTATGATTTAAAAATACGTCTTGAATCAACATACATTCTTAAAAAACTTCAAACTTATTTTTTACTTACACTTTTAATAAGTCTGACATCTCTTAAGTACTTTGAATGCAGATGATAGATAATATAATAATTTATCTATGTTTCTATCCAATGTGTTTTCTAACATTTAAATACAAATGAGCATTTTATGAAAAACAACATGCATTATAAAGATAAGTAGACTTTCAAATCAAAGGAGCATTGAGCTTTGAAATCTGTCATAAAAGAAAATATTGAAGTAAGAGTATTCAAAAGAGCAGTTGATTTGTCAAAACTCATAAAGCAAAAAAGGAAAAGACAAAGGACAAGTATTTTCTTTTTTTTTTTACTGTAGTTAAAGTCTTATAGTATGAAGACGTAAATAAGAACCATGCCTTTAATACACAAACATAATAGAAAGAATAAAAAAGAACATTGAATCATAACATATACCTTTCATCTCTACCTATATGTATGAGTGCATGAAGACTTTGAAGAAATTAGTGATATATGAATATTTAAATAGACTTTATTATAAGTTTTCATACATCTTAAATCCTTTTTTAAGATTTTGCTCTTACATATTCTTAACTTTAGTAAATTGTAATATGTGTTAGAACTTTCACATCCTCACTTTGTGAGTTATTTTGTATTTTGCAAAAAGAAAGCTAGAAATGTGTTAGTGTAAAAAAAATACTTAGGATAAGTTAATTAGATGATTAAGTGTTGTAGCAAAAAATGATAGTTAAAGAACACTTAGGTTAGGAAGCCAAAAGTCACTAAGAGAATATTTGTGTTGAGTTAGGAGTGATGAATTCATTATTTATGTTGTAAACAAGTTTTTGTTTAGTGAAACATCTCGAGTTTAGAAAAAACTAAATGTATCTCAAAAGTTAGAGTGAACTAGTATAAAAAATATTTTGGTTTACATTTATCCTTTACATATTATACGTTTGTATTTACAAAATCATTTTCAATTCATTTCATGTCTTTTCAAAGGGTTTATGAAAAACATGCAAAAATCACACACACATTATTCAACTTTTCTTCTAGTGTATTTTTGAAACCTTCAATGATATTAGTTAATAAAAAACACATCTCAATCAAAGTAATTATAAAGTTTGATTAATGTCAATCATCCTACCTTAAACATAGCATTGACATTGTCTATGAGAATTTGATAAATCAAAATCCTCCCTATTGAACATCCAATGTAGAATTGGGTGCATGGGTATGTTTAGGCTCGCACTCATTTAAGCCTGCTCCCTAGTTTGCAATTTAAATGGGCTCTAATTTTTAGGGCACACACTTATCTCGCATAGCCCATGGATAAATGAATAAGCCTATGGCTCGCAATAAGGAAAAAAATTAACATTTAAATTTTTATTAAATATAAAATATTTAAATTTAATACTTGAGCTGGTGCGATTGCGAAATGGGGGATGTGAATCAGCGTTTGTGCAGAGGGGAAGGCAAATAAGCATTTATGTAGAGGGAAGGGTAAATCAACATTTGCGCAGGGGTGGTGGTTCAATTGGACTTCGCAAGGGCCAAGTGCTGGGTAACACGGTGCAAAACAAAGAAGGTAATTACTAAAACACAGATTGGAAAATACAACATACCTCAGAGGAGGAGTCTGTTACAAGGGCAAGGAGGGAGGTTGTTGCTGCATCTGCTACTGCCTGTCACATTTGTTGTTGCTACAGAGGAGGAGAACGAAGGAAGAGGTTGATGCTTTCATATCCAATTTACTTTACTTCATCTATCTTCCTTATTTCAACCATATTTAAAAGCCCACAGGTAAGCCTCTTAGCCTGCAGGCTAAACAGGGTGGGTAAATATAACCCTTATTTTAAATGAGCTTAAAAAATAAGAGTTCGTACGTGCACGAACTGCAAGCTATGCAGGCCGATGTCATACTACACAAGTTTAAGACACCCTATATGGTCATGTGGATGAGGTGAACTCAACTCATTACCTTCATGTTAATCCAATCCTATTTTCCCCTCTTTCCTTAGTATTATATTTGGCTTATGTAGGCAAAAAAAATAATGGCCTTACCCAAAATTGTCCTCAATATGATCTCACTCGTTAGAATTGGGCACCTTATCAACAAGGTTGACCTCACTTAAGGAACCTCAATGTAGTGTTATAGATCTTAACCATCAAATGTTTTAAGACCTTCCCTAGTATGTACCAAGTTCAAGATGATTCTTCATACTACACTTGCCTTGTTAGATTAAGGTTTATTCATTTTTATCATCTTTTTGTTGAATATATTGTTTCTATGGAGTCAATAGATTGATATTAATTGTATTTTCCTATTCATCCTTATGTAAGGTAGAAGAATCCTAATAAGCATGTGAATGTTTTCCTAAACAAGATGTTATTCATTGGTTGCTCAAATGCAATATTTTGTAAAATTGTACCCATGACATTGAGAATGGAAGCTCTTAATTAATTTCGATCTCTCTCTCAAAGGTTATTCACAATTGGGAACTCACTATAACACTTCCTATTTTGTTCAACCTCAATTTTGGTCTCCTTATTCTAAAATAAAAATATTTGATTTCTTATTTTAGAAAATTCATAATTTTGGTCAAATATTTAGTTTTATTTATATTTTATTTTAATCTAATTAAATACTAGACTTATCATTTAAGATGTTGTCAAAAAATTATTTAATTAATTAAAATTTGTGAAATAAATGAAATAAATATAAACAAAATTAGATATCATATCAAAATTATGTATTTTTAAAATAAAATATCAAATGTCTCTATTTTAAAGTAGAATGATCAAAATTATATATTAGAAAAAATAGAAGAGCTAAAATTATATTTAAATTTAAAATATTTATATTTTATAAATTAGTTGATAAAATTTTTGAAAAAAACTTTTATAAACAAAATTATTTAACTTTGGTGGTAGAAAAAGAACAATTAAGTAATAACAAATTACCTGAGTATGATGTCGAGACTAATTTCCAGTGAGTTTGGGGGTAAAAAAATTATATAAATAACTAAGACACGCAACCAAAGAAGTACTACACTAATACTCCTTCACAACCCCCACTCTCGCTTCTCTCTCCTCTCTTCTCCGCCCTCAGCTAGAAACCTTCTCTGCATCCTCCATTTCCTCTTTCTCTCTCTGGGTATGTCTTTTTGATCTTTTAATTTTTACATCTAATATTTGAATATTTGTTCATTGCTGATAAATGCTTGTGGAAATTCAATCTCACTATGGCCCCTCGTGCAATTATTTACGGACTTTCATTTTTCAACCGTTTTAGGTTCCTCTTCCGTATCATTGCTTTATGCCAATGACGTGCCAATTTTTCTGGATATGAATGTGTGAGCAATTCCAGAATTGGTTGGATCCGTTTTATGTTTTATGTTTTTTTGTTAAATTTGGTATATTCTTTACATGGATCGCAAGACGAATTTTCTACCTTGGCTGCGTTCCAACATTGCTTGGAAACAAGATAATATTCTATTGGGATTATGAAACGTGATTTATTTAATATGAATGCTGATGTTACGTTTTATGTTTCGAATTATACTTATTACGTAATGCTTACTCTCCGCTGAGTCATGACAGTGACTTTATGATTGGGTTTATTTCGTTTTTATTCTCTATTTTTGTTTTTAATTTTTCATAAAGTTTTAATCTGATTTTAGTCGTTTAAAGAAGTTTGGTGTAAAATTTTTGAAAGGCTAGATTTTATTTTTTTTTGAGAAATTAAATCAGATTAAAATTTATTTTAAAAGACTAAAATCATTTAAATTTTTTATGAAGGATTAAAAATAAAAATTCATAAAAAATATTGAACAAAAAGATAAACACTTTTTGTTATTTTTTTTACTCTATTTCTTTCTCTGGATAACTGTGTATACCATAAATATATGGAATTTGCTATTATGATTTGCTTGGGTATTGAGTTTTATTTTACTGTTTTGTACTTGGTCACGGATTGAGGTGGAGACAACTCATTTTGGATCCGGTTTTATACCCTTTGAGTATATTAACTGCATTAGATTTCGGGAGTCATTGATACTTAATAGTTGAAGCTATTTGATCCTATCTATGCTTGCTTTATCAGGCAATAGGCATGGTGAAGTCTCAATTTATTTCTACTTTAATTTAATGTCCAGTTGTTTGTGTCTTAGGTGTTTATTAACATCCACCTATTTGGAGTTTGATTGGGGTGGACAGAGAGAAAAAACTGAGAAATATGATAAAAAAGGAAGAAAGAAATGAAAAGAAAATGAAAGTACTTATAATTTTTTTTGTTTCTTTCATGTTGAGTGCAGTGATAAACTTACATCTCAAAATGAAATATGGGAAAGAAAATGAAAAGGCAGAGAAAAGGAAAAGAATAAACATAATAAGTGATGTGATAAAAATAAATAAATTAAAAAATGCAACAAAAACAAGATGAAAGAAAAAAATAATATAAATTGAATATTTTATTAGGGTGTGTAGATTGTGAGTGAAATTCAAAAGCCATGTACCTCCTTATGATTTTTTTACTACACTAAAGAGTAATTTTAAGAATATCATGATTTTTTCAACATGATGGACCGTGTTTCCAAAACACACTACATGAACTTGATGACCATTGACATTTCTTTAATTCTGTTTATTAAATTGGTTTGGTGATCTATTGATCTGTTGTGTACTCAGGCCACTGCTAGATAAGGACTGGTAACCAAATTTCCGAGAAGGGTTCATTAGTTCATGGCCTTTGAGCGCTACGTTTCACAGGAATGGAAAACCATCCCCGGCCCTGTGCAGTGACAGAAAATTTTGAAGGGTGTTTTGATTGCAATATCTGCTTAGATTTTGCACGTGAACCAGTTGTGACCCTTTGTGGCCACCTATACTGCTGGCCCTGCATCTACAAGTGGCTCCATGTCCAAAGTGCTTCTCTTGCACCTGATGAACACCCACAATGCCCTGTTTGCAAGGATGATATATGCCATACAGAAATGGTTCCTCTCTATGGTCGGGGACAGGCCATAGCTCATAGTGACCGTGATGGGAAGGCATCCTATAGAGGCGTTTTTATACCACCAAGACCACCTGCTTTGGGTGCTCAATCTCTCATGCCAACATCATCTCAAAGTGGTCAGCAACTTCCATATCGCAATCCTTATCAGAGCCAGCATTTCAACCCTCCTTTATACCAAGAAGAGGATGAATCATCACCACAAACGCTCAATCCTGGTGCCATGGCACCAGGGTTCCCCCACCTTGTGGTTGGGATGTTTGGAGAGATGTTTTATACCCGAGTCTTTGGCAACTCGGAAAATTTATACACCTACCCAAATTCTTATCACCCGGCAGGAGGAAGTAATAGCCCCAGGTTGAGAAGGCAAGAGATGCAGGCAGACAAATCATTGAACAGAATTTCAATTTTTCTCTTTTGTTGCTTCCTTTTGTGTCTCATCGTCTTCTGAGCAAGTAATTGGATTATTCTCTGTTTCCCCGTTGTATAATTTGTAAAGAAGCACGGGTGTAAGCATGAGAACGAGATAGATTGAGCGATTGTATGTTAGGCTACAAGAACTAGTGTTCTTTAACATTTACTACTGTATATTAGAGCTCGATTTTTCAGATAGCCACTATATATGCTATTGAGATGTTGTATTGTACTGCAGTCTATTCAATGTCATGTTAATGTTTTAAAAAATTTGGTACCTGCAAGATCCACCACCTCAATTGTGGTTTGCCCATATTGGCCTATGCAGTTTCACGTGTCTTATTCGGAATTTTGAGTACTGGTTGCTTGAAGAGAAACCAACATATCACTCCAATCAAGATAGTTGACAATAGACTTAGACAGTTGGTCTGTTTAATTTGTAGAAATCAAATGTCTCACGCAAGTTAAAACTTTGGTTTCATAGATTTAGTGTAAGTCTTTTCTTTCTGAAGATATTAAGGGCTTAGAAGAGGAGGAGAAACTATTTTTCAAATCTTACACAGGCATAAATACGAGTATTCACCAGTTTTACCCGAGTCGTGAACCTGTTTGGATAACGTACCTAGAGCAATATCTTCACAATATTATAACGGGTTGATCCAATCCAAGAAATAAATAAGAAAGAAATGCATTGGACAATATTGATAATTTTGAAAAGGAAAGACTTGCGTCCACACGCAATGAGCTGTCCAAGGTCCACTGTCACTAACCAACAAACGCCACAATGCATGTTGAACTCAAAATGCCCGAGTTCTCCTTTTAGGGAAAGAAACTACATAACGACGACTGAAGCTTCTGAGAAAAAGCATTTTATGTCCACCTATATGCTTTCTGGTGGTTGTGGTGGTCCATTTGGACATGGACTTGGAGGTTTAAGTTCCAATATGTTTCACTTCAGCCAGCTGGCAAGGGGACATGTACAACTAATTCCTTCCTCAATTTTTTTTTGTTAATTAGGACCTGATCTTTGGATATATCTATGGCTAAACTTAGTCATAAGACAACAAGTGCTCTTTCATTTGCTAGTCATACCATCCTTGCCAATGTTATTGCAGCCTTACCGTTATTACAATGCAAAGCATGTATTTGTAGCAAGTCGAAGCAACTTAACAGGGACTTTGTTTAGTGAGCTTTAGAAGCAGGCCATGTTTATAATTTTTGGGTCTAAGGCCAACTTTTTTTAAAATATTTAATCTAATATTATCTTTTTAACGTTTAACCGATATGCTATGTGGCATGGAAATTTTAAAATAACATTATACTAACAACTTAAAAAGTTAAAGCTTGCGATTGTAAAATGTTAAAGGACCTATATTATTTCTCTAAAATGACTTTTGATTTAATAAACAAAAAAAAGGAAGGAACCTTTGATTATAAGCAAGGGGATGGCAGTTGCCTAGCAGTAAACATGACCTATTTAAAAGAATAACATAAGTGTCATGCTTTAGCTTGGCATACTTTATATCAACCCCAATAACTGGGAGGTTTTAGTTTCAGGGACTTGTATACTTTCAACAAGGATTTAGTTTTCAAATTGGGTTGGAGATTGATTGACAAACCTAGTGCCTTATGGGTAAAAGTTCTTAGGAACAAATACAAATGTTGATACACTCTTGTACTTGTGGCAGAGAATACGAAGAATTGCTATGAGGTGTAGAAGGCCATTCAAAATACATAGCATTGGATAAACAAAGGTGGGCAAATGGTTATTTCCAACGGTAGACAAGTGAGATTTTGGAAAGGTAATTGGTTACCGTTAAGCATTATTCTGTGTAGTATGCTATTCAACGAATCCTTCACCTTTCGTTGGATACGTTGGTTTTCAAGTTTGTTAATCATGATGGTCAATGGGATTAATCACTCGTTACTCGTTACATTTCTATTGGGACCACAACAAAAATTCTCCTTACTTGAGAAACAACCTAACCTCATGAAAGAAGGTTTGGAAAAGCAACCTCCATCAACACCGTGAGGTTTTCATGTGGGGATCCTCCAACAAGAAGTTCTTAATGAAATCTAGCTTGCATAAAAAGACATTGCTATTGATGCTACATGCTCCATTTACAGTTTAGTGGGGTTTCTCTAAGTATCCAGTTCAATTTTTCCAATGAGATCTTCCTAATTGGATACACTTTTATATAAATTATACTTTCTACTTTTGAAATTCAATGTCTTGGATCTCTTGGGTTGATTTCCTTCCGAGGGAGATCTAGAGACAGCTAAATAATGTCATATTCAATGATAACTCCTATAACACCGATTCAATCATTTGTGTAGCTGGGCCTGTAGTTGTGTCTCCATGCATGATGCAATTTACATGTATGACAAGTGATGGATCTAGTAGTGCAAGGAGTTTATGATCTCAAATAGCATTGTGAATCCATATTTCTCATGCTTATAGAATGGCCAATGAAGTCATATATTAGCTGGCCAACACGACGCATAGCTACTCATTGAAGCACACATTATCACTTATTTCTCACATGCCTGTTTGATGCTAATTTTAGGTGATGCTGTGTGGTTGCCTATGTCTCAAACTAGCTGTGTTTAGTTTCTCTTGTTTAGTTTCTTAAGCCTTTCTTAGCAGGAAAAAAAACGAAAAAAGATCATGATTAAGCTATCTAAGAAAACTAGAATTATCATCAAGTTATTTAAGCAAACTAAATAATATAATCAAATTATAAAGAAACTAACACAGAACAACGAAACAAAAATATATACCACTGGAATAAGGATAAAATTATGATAATATTTCAACATATCTTAACCTTACGTAAACGTAAATCAAGTAAGTTTTGAAAAAACAGATAAATCAAGTAAAAAATACTAATTTCGGACGACATCATCATTATTAACTACATTTTAATTTGGATATATTTTTAGTGAAGATATTTTTATATTATCAACTAATTAATTATTTCTCTAAATTTAATTTTTAAAGTATGTACAATATCACAAAACTAAACCATCAATAATATCTATAATATTATATAAAATTATTGTGAGAGAAAATCAAAATGATTTTTTCACAATTAAATTTGTCAAAATAAATATCGTTCAAAATAATGATAATATTAATATTTTCTTTCACAGTTATTTAACTAGAAAAATTATGTAACCAAATTAGTATTTATATATCTATATATATTAGTATTGTTCTTTCTATCTAGTACTTATTTACTTGTGTACATTTTTGTAATGTTTTAATCTTCTTCTTTCTTTATAACTATTATATTTTTTTACTTACTTTTTTTTATATTTTTATTATAATTTTTTTTTCATTTATAACGTTTGCATCTTTAAAGATAACATATGTTGTAATAAAATACTTAAATTTGAAAAAAATTGATGAACAAAAGGTCCAAATCATTAATTGTACTGGAAACTTTGAATAAGAAGATGTAAATGATATTTTTGCGCAATTTGAATGATTTTAAGTATTTTTTAGTTAATATTTCATTCAATTTAAATATTATTAACTTAAATATTAACATACATTAATATAATAATGGGCAAAAATATTAAAAATTATTAATTTTTTATATGATTTTTTTAAAACATGAATTAGTAGATACAGTCTTTTTAATAATAAATTAATATCAAATATATTTAAGAAAATAACTAAATTTAAAATAGAAATAGTCAAAATAAAATTAAATATTAAGTCAAATATATAACATTCATTTAATTAAGAAAATAATTTAAATCAATTAAATTTAAGATCAATATAAAATTTAATGGACTATTAATTTCAATTGATATTTGAACTTAAATTAAAAAAATTTAAAAAAATACTTTAATATGTTATTTATTTATTATAAAATTAATGTTAAATATAAAAAATAAGAATGGTTTAATAAGAAATATAATTTAAGAAATATTTCAATTTAAAGTAAAAATAAAGTAATTTAAATTAATTTTATTTCAAATCATTCTAAAATTTAATAAATAATTAATTCAAAATGATTTACTAATAATTCAATGTTATTAATAATTCATAATTTAAATTGATAATTATGTATAAAAATAAGTTTACATATAATATTTATTTTCTGAAAGGAACTAATTTAATAAGAAAATTATTTTTTAAAATAATTTTATAATTTATTTTATTTTTAATTTGATTATGATTGCTCCATTTTAAATTGATTTACTTTTTAAAAAATAAATTGAGAAAAAATTTAATTTAAAATAAAAATAGTCATAATAAACATTTAATATACAATGTCTATTT
>JAMLFT010006421.1:0-16082 GCA_026544285.1 Pachyrhizus erosus
ATTAAATTCTGATAATTTAGTTTTAAAGAAAAACATTCTCCAATACCAATATATATATATATATATATATTCTCTCTTTTTTATATATATATTTGTAATGTTGTCAGTATTATTGGATTTCACATAAATTTTTAATTAATTTCGCCATTAAACACATTTGTTGTCATCTTTTAAAAAGATTACTGGCTTTTAAATAAAGGCCATAATGATTTTCGTATGTAGAAAACATTTTAAGTACTTAAAGACAATTTTCAGTTGAATATAAATTATCTATCTTCTTTGTCTACTACCTTTTAATGAGATTGAGTTGAGTTGATTTTAGATATTTAAAAATATAAATCAATTAGATAAGATATAAATAAGTTTATTCAAGTTAAATATTTTTTAGTATGAAACCTGCATCCAATTAACCTAATTTTTGTTGGGTTGGATCATATCGAGTGATTGAGTTATATAATAAAAATTATTAAAGTATGGAAAATAAAAAAATTGAAAAGAAATCTAATAAAAAGAAAAGGAAAACCAAAAGCTGTAGATGCAATGAAGCTGAGACACAGTTAACAAAAATCGTTCATTTTCAAAATCCAAGAACTTTAACCAAGGCACTGGTTTTCAAAAACCATTTATTTATTTTTCTTAAAAAATGCCTTCCACGATTAGTTCTTTTTGTGGTTGGTGCCTTCTATAGTGCCATAGTTTCTCTGAGAAGAATGGGCAAGCCAGCAATTAAAATCCAAAGTAGCTTTTTCCTTGCACATATAAATATTTTAATTAGAATTTTTTATATCAATCAATCATAATCTTAAAAATTATCCATTATTTCATATATATAAATAAAATGATAAATTGATGATTAGTGTTAAATTGGACAAGATGGATTACATTTTAGATATATATTTTCATGTACTTGTTGATGTCATTGTATACTCACACACACATACTTGCCATTTTGGTAATTAATGGCACCTTGTTTATATCATATCTTGGCTTGTGTAAATATAACCACATAGCATTATGTATATCCTTCATTGCTTGTGTCATTACTCTCTCCGTTAACTGTTTTTTTTTTTTTTTTCAAATTAAAGGCTGTTCTGCAATTGCCCACATCCAGACGAAAGCGAAAGACGTCAAATAGCTCAAGATCTTGGGCTTGAGCCAAAACAAGTAAAATTTTGGTTTCAGAATAAGAGGACTCAAAGAAAGGTAATCTATAAATTTTCTTTACATTGATACTTCATTAAAAAATTCTTTTATATGCCATGCTAACCATTTTACACGTGTTATGATCTTAAGACTCTATCTGAGCGAGAAAATAACAATGCCCTTCGTGTTGAGAATGAAAGAATGCACAACGAAAACCTCGTACTGATAGAGGTGTTGAAGAACACAATTTGCCCTTCTTGTGGGGGTCCACACAATTCCGATGAAAGGCTTGAACTTTGTCTAGATCAACTTCGTCTTGAAAATGATCGTCTAAAAGCTGAGGTTAGTTAACTACTTTGCTTCTTTAAAATTTTGCCTTTTTAATTTAGTTCCTATTTCCCCCTTTAAAATTACAAAAATATGCCTATTGTAGGCCATCAAAAGATTAAAATCTTATTATTTTATTAAATATAAATAACAAATATTACATTATCTTTGGAGGGTAAAAGCATTTACGATGAAGAGCTATAATAATATGATTCATATTTATTTATGAATTTCTTTGCAGCGTGAGAGGTTGTCTAATCTACTTGCACAGTACATGGATAGACCAGTTTCAGAACTAAACTTGGAGTCACTTCCTACAGGAGGATCTTCGTCACGTGGTCCATTACTTGGAAGTTCTCAAAGACCAAGAGCTAGAAGATCTCGTATGAATCTTGGTGCTTCAACAAGTCATTCATTTAAAGATGAAGATACCATGTCCAACCAAGGGAGCAAAATAACCCAATTGGAAAAGGCAATGATGATGCAGATTGCAGTGGCTGCTAAGGATGAATTGCTCAAGCTTTTATGCACGAATGAGCCCTTGTGGACCAAGTCTTCAACTGATAAGAGACATGTTCTTCATCTCGAATGCTACGAGACGATCTTTCCAAGGATTAATCACTTCAAGAATTCCAAAGCGCGCGTAGAATCATCAAAAGATTCAAGAATTGTGAGAATTAAGGCGATTGAATTAGTTGGCATGCTTTTAAATTCGGTTCGTACTTATAACTAATATTTCACCCTCATATTTAATATAGTTTGATGAGCGATATCTCTCTCTCCATATATATAATCATAATCATGTGTTATTTTTTAATCTTTGTAGGAAAATTGGGCAAATATTTTTTCAACAATTGTTACTAAAGCGTGCACAATCGAAGTACTTGAAAATGGTTCATTAGAAAATCGAAGTGGAGTTTTGTTATTGGTATACCTTCATGCAAATCTTTCTCTATGTAATAAGTTTCTTTGTTACAATATTTCGATTTTATGACAAACCAAGACTTTTTTTTTTTTTTTCCTTTTATTTTGTAGATGTATGAAGAGATGCACGTTCTTTCACCTTTAGTGCCATCTCGGGAATTCTACTTCCTTCGCTATTGTCACCAAGTTGAAGCTAATGTATGGGTAATAGCAGATGTTTCAGTAGACTGCATGAAAGAGAAAAACCATGATTCTAACTGTTGGAGGTTTCCCTCTGGATGCATGATTCAGGAAATTTCTAATGGGATGTGCCAGGTAAGTACATATACAGCTGCATTGGTGATATAAGTCATCAACAGATAATATGCTGCTATTATAATTTATGGTCAGAGATACATGGTCAAACCACTAATTCCTTACTTTTTGTGTGTCAAATTTTTCGTAACAATTAACACTTCTAGTTCTATATCAGTAATGTTAAATTATACCAAAATTAGTAGCACAGAAGCCACACAAATAAGACAACTAAAGTGTGATTTATTATTTATTTTTGCTCCAACCACTCATGTATGATTATTAGTTTCCTAGTTGGTTTTACCACTAATTTGTTGATTTTTGTGTCAGTTTTTTTTCTTAACAAATAACATCTCTCTTTCTTATATGTTTATGATATATTTAGGAGGAAACTGTATATTTCAAAAAATGCACGAATAAAAATAATTGTGTTTTTAATAATTGAGTTACAAATTTTAGTCTAGATTTTTTTAACATAATAAATGTTACGTCTCTTTTCATTTTATATTTATTGAGACAGATAGATAAACAAATGGATCATTAATAATTTCAAAATGCAACATATAATTTAAAAAGGAAAATTTAAAACTAGACGAGCAAAGTGAGAAAGTAACGTGTATCTGTGATTGATTTGAAGTTGGTTAAGACAATATGATATATACTTGTTTTTTAGTTGGAGCATGCTGAAGTTATATTGTAAAAAAAGGTGAAAAAGTTAAGTATAGGAATGAAGAACATGGAGTAGAGTAAGTCACGGTAAAATTGTGCATCAATGTACTTGATCCAACTTAAAAAAATACTTGTTTGTTCAAGTTATCACATAAAGACATTAAAAATTGAGTGATTTCAAGTTGGGTATTAGATTAGAAGAAAATGAACCCTATTAAAATCAATTGGACAAAACTCTTGTCTAAGATAAAGAGATGCTTCATGCGCAAGATACTATGATCCCAAGTTTGGACTTTTTCTCTAAACCTAACTTGTCCTAACTTAATTACACTCTTAACATGGAAGGTTATTTGTTTCTCCTTATTTAAGTCAAAATATGAGAGAAACTCATTCCCTTATTTAGGAGGTGAAAATATGATGATGGGTCACATTATTACATTAAACTTCTAATATAGTCATTAGGTCATCAATCTTATAAATACAAACTTATACAATATGTGTAATTAACTTAGTGACTATTTGTTAAAATAATATTATAGGGTTATCTCCTTAACTACTCCTAATTTGTAAGAAGGGTATATTTCTTTTTCCTCCTTTTTTTCCATTATTCAAAACTTCAAAAGATACATGTTTACTTTACCCTTAATCTATTTCCTCCTTTTTATATAAAACATCTATCTAAGTGATTAAAAGAAAATTCATGTAACAAAGAAATCTTTGCCATGTGTATATATGTGTATGCATGCATGCTTGTGTACGTGTGTGAACATTTAACTTTATATTGCTCTTTTGAAGATTACGAAAAATTCTGCTACATCATTATTAAATGTTATTCATTTATTCTATATACTTTTATTTCATTTTACTTTATTTTAATCCTTCTAGGTTTCTTGGGTTGAACATGTTGAAGTGGATGAGAAGAACCAAACACATAAGTTGTATAGAGATCTTGTTAATAACAATATTGCATATGGAGCAGAAAGATGGCTTTTGGAACTTCAAAGAATGTCTGAAAGATTTATTAGTGTTGACGCTGAATACATACCTAATTATGACATTGGAGGAGGTTAATTTTTTCCATCTTTATTCCTAACCTATTTATATTTATTCATTTATTGAGTTTGTTTTAACATGTGATCATAAGTAAGTATTATGGGGTGTAAAGGGATACAAGTTGACTTACAAACCTAATGGACGTAACTTGATAACATTTTGACTTTTTGGTTTGGACCATTGGTTTAATTTGATTTTTGTTTCCCTAACCTAACCTTGTTTAGCTTTTAGGTTATAAGTTTACAAACCCAAAAAGTCCAACTTGAATCATACACAATGTGTGTAAGGTTCCCATCTTCACTCATTGATCACTTACTAAAGCTCCAAGCCAAAAATTTCCATTCATTGTGCATTGTGAAGACTTCCTCCAAACACATAAGTCGAGACATAAGTTTGACAAAGATATAATATGCAAGCGCTTTGAACACCCATAATCATAGAAGCCACTAATAGTGACACCGTTCTAATGATTATAGTCTCATTTGGTGCCATCTTGAAGATTTCAACATCCTTTATAACAAGGATAGAGGAAGAAGACAATCCAAGGAAGTGAATGAGGAGATAATTGAACAATGAATTTATACAAAATTAAAATTATGAATCACATAATCATTACAAGCATTTCTTCTTTTAGTGATTCATTATGAACTATTTTTGCCACGATAAAAAAGTTTCAAATTTTGTTTCATATATTATAAGAAGCCTTTTTCTCTTGTTAGTGGCATAGGTATAAGACTTTGGTTATGAGTGAGCATAAGAGAAGAAGTGGTGTTACAGAGTAAGACAAATATATGATTTTTTTTTTCAATTTTCATAATTTGTTATTATTTTAGTACATTATTTAATATTTTAACCTATACCAACTCGATAAAGATTAGTTGGTTTGGTTTAAGTTAACAACCTAAAAAACATCCTAAACCTACCTAACTTGTTTATTTGGTTTAGCTTTCTTGACACTCCCAAGTTGTTTATTTCGTTTAGATTTTTTGATGTCCCAAAACTGACCAAGCATGATATGATTATATTTATATTAAGCATTAATTTATATAAAATAATTTTTTATAAAAGATATTTATTATACCACAAATACACAAAGTCATCCAACATTTATTTTTGAAGTAATTAGTTAGTAATATTTAATAGGATTTATTTAATATTCTTTAACATGTTTCTAGCACCATATTAAGAAAAATCATTCATTTATCTCCCTTTTAATCCATCATGTTTGTATATCCAAGACTATACATGTTATTCATTTTCAGCAATCACTACTCCTGGAGAAAGGATGGGTATGATGAAGTTTTCTCATCAAATGGTTAAAAGCTTCTATGGGATTTTAAACATGTCAAGTAACATCGACTTCCCACAAGATTTAGCTGATGAGAATACTGGAATTAGGATCTCTACTCGAAAGATCGCAAACACAAGCCAACCAAATTCCACAATTATAATCACTACTACTTCCTCTTTTTGGCTTCCTCTCCCTTCTCAAAATGTTTTTGACTTCTTGAGAGATCCAATAAGACGTGTTAAGGTTCACAAACTAAACATGCCACTTTTTTGGCTGATAATTAATTTCCTTGTTTCTAAATTGTAATTTTGCATTGTAAAGTCATCCTTTCATTTGTTATTTTCTTGTAGTGGGATGTTATGTGTTATGAAAATCCTATGCATGAGATTGCACGCATCTCCATTGGAACTCATCCTAGCAACAATATATTGATTATTCAGGTACTTATTTACCTTATTTATTTCTAAAAGAATGTTTTAAACAATATGTATTGAAAAAGTTTTAGTTTATATTTGGTTATCAATCTTATAATGACTTAAATAACATTTTAGTCCCTATAATATTTGACCAATTTTGTTTTATTTCTCTTTATTTCTTTTTCTATTTTAGTCCTCTTAATTTATTGCATTCTTGGAAGCTTTTAAAATGGAACCAAAAATTGTATACCAAATGTCATAAGCTAAATGATGAGAAAAAGTGTGATGAACGTTTCATGTACTATAATATATGTAATGATTTGTGTACTTGTTCAATTGAAGGTAAAATGTCAAATTTACGATTATCATGAATAACATCTTAGTATCTAAGTATATGGGATATAACACAAGACATAAAGCTATTGTAATCCCTTTGATTTACCTTTTAGGAATAATCAAAGCCTTAATTTTTTTATTATTACTTTTGATATGAACTTGATTAAACTTATTTTAATCATTAATGTGAATCAGCCTATCCATCCAACTGCAAATAATATGGTGATTATGCAAGAAAGTTGTATTGATCCTTTGGGATCATATATTGTATATTCTTCAGTCAATATACTTGACATAAAGAAGGCTATAAATGGTGAAGATTCATCAGCAATGTCAATTTTTCCATCAGGCATTGTCATCTCAGAATATGGACAATCTATTGCAAATGCTTGTGCATTGAGTAGTGAAAATGGTGATGTAAGAACAAAGGGTTCACTATTGACTGTAGCTTTTCAAATACTTATGAATAGTTCACCAACCATGACGATGGAATCTGTGACTATTGTTAACTCTCTCATCACCTCAACAGTAAAAAACATAAGTGATGCTTTGATTAATTATTTCAATTAGGAGTTTTAGTGATTTTTCCTTTCTAGATGAAAGACAATATGACTTGATGTTTTTGATTTGATAATATTTGTTGGATTTTGTTTGTGCCATTGCGCATAATGATATCGCAAAGAATTACATAATATTTTATTTTTATTTAATTTATGTTTATTTTTGTTTTATATGTATGGATAAAATGATTTTGATTGTGAGGTAGAAGGCTTCATTTTCTTTGTGAATAACCTTAGGAATCAAATCTATGTTGTCAAAGTCATTTGATAAAGGAGGACAAGAATACCATGCTATAATGGTGACCCTTGTTTCTTTTAGGGATAAGATTTTAAGAAACAACTAATTGCTGCCAATAAGGGGAAAATGGATTTAATAGAGCAAAAACTTGTTAGGATTATGTATGAGAAAGACAAAAAATTACTTTCAAAGGTGTATTTAGATGATAAAGTTTTCCAAGAACCATATGGACCTTGGAATGATGCTTTAGTAATTAAATTATTTGAAAAGTCAATTAGCTAAGGCATGATGAAAGAGAAATTATTCACGATATGGAAACTTAAAGGAGCTTTTGATATAATGGGTATAGATAATGGGTTTTTCATGGTCAAGTTTAATTTACAAGGGGGAAAAATAAGGTTACAACTAGGGATCATTGGATTTTCAATCATAATTTAGTAGTGATAAAATGTAGTATGACATTTGCTTCTCTAAGTGTTAAGGTAAAGCACACCTTTACTTGAATCTAGTTCCCAAGATTAAATATTCTCTATTACGATAAAAGTTTCCTTTTGGTTGTGGCTTATGTAGTAAGACAACCCATAAAATTGATCGTAAAACTTTCATAATTGAGCATAAACACTTTACAGGATTTTGTGTGGAAATGAATTTTTCCCAACTAGTGGTTGGAAAGATTTGGTTAAATGCCCATTGTTACAAAGTATAGTAAGAAGGTATGACTTCATGTATGTGGTTACTTTGGCTGCTTGGCCAAAAACTGCCCTAAAAACCCATGGTTACTATCAAATGTGCTCCATCATTACCCTAAGGGGGAACTTTGGCTAAAAAGGGTTTAATTGGTAATGAGGAAAAAATCATGGAAGAAAGTATGACAACAAATATGGTGATTGATTTTTACCTTAATGATGATAAAATATTGCATGGTGAGTTGTGAGGTCGAAAAAACACTAATACCCAATTATTAAAGATGTAAATACAAAAGGTAAAATTTCTAATACCAATAACAAATTCAATGTGATTGTGACTATGAATAATAGAATCAATCATGCAATAATCCAAGATTATAAGTGACCTACACCATCAATTCAAGCCAATAATTAGAAAAGATTAAACAAAACCCTAAAAACCATGATAATGGTCAAGGTTTAGGAATGGTGCACCCTTATACTTATGTTAATAATAAATCTTGCGATCAACCAATAGGGATGACGAGTTGTACATCTCCACTCCAATGTATTATCTTAGATACATCTCCCCAATTAATTGTATACAATGTGAATGTTGGTGGTCATAATCTACTTTGTGTAAAACCCCCCAAAATAGGTTAACAATAATACTAAAATAATAAATAAAATGTCTTTTTGTGATTATGTGATAAGTTCTTCATATTATTTAATAGTCGTGGGGTACAATTAAGTTAGTTGGGATAAGAGACCTATGAGGCCCAACAAGAGCTTAAGCCCTTCTAGACACACACACTCCCATTTTCTAACGATCATATACATTTTAAAGGAAGAAAAGACAAAAGAGAAAGAAGAGAAAGAAAAGGAGAAAAAAAGACCTACACATACTCATGCCTAAAATAACATCTTATGATTGGATTGTCTTCTCCTTTTCTTTAGCTTTCCCTATTGATTGATTGTCCCTCTTCCTTTTCTTTGGTATTTTAAGAATTGTTATTCTTGGACTTAGATTTTTTATGATTTTTATGGATTGTTATGATTAATGGTTGAATTATAAGAGGTTTGACATTAGACGACATAAAGAGACATTTATGTTTTATTTATGACATTTGTGGTTGGTTGAAGACCATAAATGGTCGTAGGGATATAAAATTTGTGATTTTCAAATCACCCTTCATGCTAAGCACTACTTCATGGACTTAAGCATGCATTATGTTAGACTTGAGTTTAGTATCTAATATGCTTAAGTTAAGCACAACCATAGTCAAGCTAAACACAAAGCCTTTCAAAGATTAGGGTAAAGGCTCTAGATAGACTCTAATTATACCTAAAAGGTAAATCAAGTGAATAACAATAGCTTTTTTGTCCCATGTTATATCCTATATAGTTATATACTAAACTGTCATTCATGATAATAATTAATTTGACATTTTAGCTTCAATTGAATAAGTACACAAATCACTGTATATATTTTAGTACATGAAACCTTCATCATACTTTCTGTCACTATTTATCTTATGGAATTTTGTTTACAATTTTTGCTTCCATTTAAAAAGCTTACAAGAATGTAATAAATTAAGATGTCTAAAATAGGAAAAAATAAATAAATAAAGAGGACTAAAAAAATTAGTCTTATATTATTGGAACTAAAATGTTATTTAAGTAATTATAAGATTATTAACTAAATATAAACTAAAATCATTCCAATACATAAAACATTCTTTCAAAAATAAATAAGGTAATTAAGTACCTAAATAATCGACATACAATTGTTAGGATAAGTTCCATCGGATATGCATGCAATCTCATTCATAGGATTTCATAACACATATCATCCCACTACAAGAAAATAACAAATGAATTGATGAATTTACAACGAAAGATTATAATTTAGAAATAAGAAAATTAATTATATGCCAAAAAATTAAAAAAGTGGCATGTTTAGTTTGTGAACCTTAACATGTCTTATTGGATCTCTAAAGAAGTCAAAATCATTTTGAGAAGGGAGAAGAAGCCAAAAAGAGGTAGTAATAGTGATTATAATTATGAGATTTGCTTGGCTTGTGTTTGTGATTTTTAGAGTAGAGATCATAATCCAAGTATTCTTAGTAGCTAAATGTTATGGGAAGTCAATGTTACTTGACATGTTTAAAATCACATAGAAGCTTTTAACCAAGTCATGAGAAAACTTCATCATACTCATCCTTCCTCCAAGAGTAATGATCACTAAAAATGAAAGACAAATAGAGTCTTAGATATACATACATAATGATGAAAAGGGAGATAAATAAGTAGATGAATGATTTTTTTTTAATGTGGTTCTAAAAACATGTGAAAGAATATTAAATAAATCCTATTAAATATTACTAATTAATTACTTCAAAAATAAATGTTGGATGACATTTTGTATTTGTGGAATAAATACCTTTTTATAAAAAATATTTTTATTTAAAATAATGCTTAATATGGATGTAATTACATCAACTTGGGTCTGTTTTGGGGTATAAAAAAAATCTAAACTAATAAACAACTTTGGGGTGTCCAAACCAAATAAATAACACTAAGTTAGGTAGGTTTAAGTTTTTGGGTTTTTAAGTAGGCAACATGAATTGAACCAACTTAATCTCTATTGGGTTAGTCCATGCCAGCTGATGAAATAATGTTCTAAAAATAGTAAATAGTAAAATTTAAAAAAGTAATATGAAAAATAAAGAAACAAATTGTATATTCATTTCCTCTAAGACAACACATCCCTTCTCATTGTACTAAATTGAGTTGGTATACTTGTAATTATCAATTAGGTATTAATTTTTCTATTGCTCTTTATTATTTCACATTATTAAGTTTATTTATTGTATGCATCGCATTACATCATATAGGGACATAAATAATTCATTACACCATTAAATAGGAATTTTGTTGTAAAGGTTGTGCATATTCATACATTACCAATCAATTACCTCAACTAAGAACATAATTTTCCATGATGCTTAGAAATTAGGTTTCATAACATTGTTTTTGAAATTATTTTTGAAAATGTTTTCATTGAGGGCTTATAAATTAGCTTTGCAATTTTTTTTTCAAAGTACTCAATTTATTCCTATCTTGATCATTTATGAAAGATTTATATTATTTTATTGGAAGAAGATATTTTGGTCACAATAATGCCTTTTAGGGTGTTATATTGGTCATGAATTTGCTAAATGCTTAATTAAGAAGAAAAGTATTGATCATTGTTACATGTTTTGGTTCCAAAAGGTTTAGTTCCTAAAGTTAACTTTCAAGGACCCAAACTTAAATTAGGTACTTTAATTATTTTTGTTATGTTGTCAATGTGCTTGATGAGTTGAAGAAAACAATGGTATCTTCATAGTGGTTCTTAAAAGCATATAACTAGAGACTTATCCAAATTTTTTATTTTTCACTTAGGAAGGAATGACATGTTACCTATAAAGACAACTAAAGGGAAAAAAAAATCTTAGTTTAGGTAAAATTGGTAAATCCCATAACATTTTAATTGAAATATGTTTTATGTTGATGGTTTGAAGCACAACTTGCTTAGTATTTGTCTATTAAGTGATGAAAGATATAAAGTCATATTTATGATAAATGTTGGGTGGTTGAGCATGTATTGATAAACAAATCAAATTTGTCGGAAATAGAATTAATAGCATATACATGCTCGATATTGATGACATACCTAGTGTTAACATTGCTTGCTTGATTTCAAAATAAAATGATGGTTTACTTTAACATGAGAGGATTACACATATTCACATAGCTAATTTGAATAAGTTAGTTTTTTTTGGATTTGGTTGTTTGTTTTTCTAAAATGAAATTTTAACAAGATGACTTGAGTGATGTTTGCATGCAAGGTAAACAACTAAATCAATGTTTAAATCTAAATGTGTTGTGCAACCTCTAGACCATTACAAATGCTACATATGGATCTATTTAAACCTTTAAGGATCATGAGTTTTAGTGGTAATTTGTTTGCCTTAATAGTTGAAGATTTCTCAAGATATACCTAGACATTGTTCATTACAAATAAACATGATGCATGTCAGCATTCAAGAGGAGGGCTAGATAATTACAAAATAAGAAAGACCTTGAGATTGCATGTATTAGTAGTGATAATGGTGGAAAGTTTAATAATTATGCATTTGAAACATTTTGTGATGAGTATGTCATAAAGCTTAACTTTCCTTCAATTAAATACCTCAACAAAATGAGATAGTTGAAAGAAAAAATAGGTCATTAAAGGATCTAGCTAGGACTATGCTTATAAATCTATGTTACCTAAGTACTTTTGGGTGAATGTCATTAATATACAACATGTTTTGTTTTACTTAAGTGATAAAAGAATATGGTTCTTATTACACTCATTCTTAAGAAAACCTTTTATGAGCTTTTCAAGGATAGAAATCCCAACATCTCTCATTTGTATATGTTTAGTTTTAAGTGTTCCATCTTGAATAATGAAAAAGATAATTTGGAAAATTTTGATGCTAAATATGATGAATGTGTATTTCTTAGATTTTCTAACTTTAGTAAGGCATATAGATTATACAATAAAGGATCCATGACAATTGAAAAGTTTATTCATGTTTTTTATTAACCCCTAAAATGTTAGAAAATGATCTTGTGAGGATTTTATGGATATGCCTATCAACACAAAAAAATGAAACATCAAACAAAATGGAAGGGATTGAAGTTCAAGAGACACCACATCAAAAAACTTTAAGTGAATTTTCAAAGGAGTGGAGAAAAAAGTATGATTACCCCTTGGATAACATCATTGGTGAAATATCTACTAAAGATTTTCTTAGAGATGCATGCCATTATATACATTATGTATCATAAGTTGAACCTAAATCTATTGATTATTCTATGATTAATGAGTTTTGGTTGATTGCTATGCAAGAAGAGCTCAATCAATTTGTTAGGAATGTTGGTTGGGAATTAATCTTTAGGTCTTTTAATAAAAAAATGATTAGAATTAAGTGGGTATGTAGAAATAAGTTAGATGAAAATGGAATAAATGTTAGAAACAAAGCTAGGTTAGTAGCTAAAGGATGCAATTAAAAGGAATAAATAGATTATGATGAAATCTATGCTCTAGTTACTAGGTAAAAAGTAATTTGTTTGCCACTTACATTTGCTTGTTTAATAGATTTTAAATTATTTCAAATGGATGTTAAAAATGTTTTTCTCAATGATTGTTTAAGAACAAGTGTATGTTTTCTAACCTTAGTTTTGAAAATTTTGATAAATCTAACAATGTTTATAAATTTAAAAATGTTTTATATGGATTGCAACAAGCTTCCAAAACTTGGTATGAAAGACTTAGTAAGTGTCTTTTAGAAAAAAAAAAGTTTTAACAAAAGGGAGGTTGATACAACTCTTTGATCATGAAAAAAAGAAACAAGTAACATTATTATAGTTTAAATATATGTTAATGACAATATATTTATTGCTACTAAAGATTTTATTTTTAAGGATTTTTTTAATCTTATAAAGAGTGAATTTGAGATGTTGATAAGGGGAGAATTGCCATTTTCATTTTTCCTTGATTTTAAATCAAACAATCTCAAAGTGGCATCTTCATAAGCCAGTTAAAGTATTGCAAGGAGCTTTTCAAGAAGTTTGGCATAGATAAAGCTAAAGAGGCACATACTCTTACGAACACTTTATCTTACCTTGATAAGGATGAGAAAAAGAAGCCTATTGAGGTAATTGTGTATCGTGGTATCATTGGATCTTTATTGTATTTGATTGCCAAAAGACTTGACATTATATTTAGTGTTTTCATGTGTGTTAGATATCAATTATATTCTAAGAATCTCATTTCAAAGTTGTTAAATGTGTCATGATATATATTTTAGGAATTGCACATATATGACTTTGGCATCTAAAAGGTTCTAGTTGTTGCTTGGTAGGTTATTCTAATTTTGACTATGTAGGTTATAGGTTAAATAGAAAGAATTGTAGTGGTACATGTCTCATATTTGGAAATACATTAGTCTTATGGTTTAACAAGAAACAAGTGAGTGTCACATTATCTACTGTTAAGGTTAAGTATATAGCTTTAGATTATTGTTGCTTATAGGTTCTAAAGATGGGAAAATAGTTGATGGACTATGGTATTAAGCTTGATCATATACCTATTAGGTTTAATAACACTTGTGTCATAAACCTCATAAATAATTATATCATGCATTATAGTACAAAGTGTATTGAGATTTCACATCATTGTATTAAAGATTAGTACAAATTAAAAGGAGATTGTCTTTTGAAGTTTGTTGATAATAATATGTAACTTGCAAATATTTTCACCAAACCACTAATTAAGGAAAGCTTGCACCTCATTAGGAGAAAGTTTGGCATCATAGATGAGTCTTGCATTAATTGGTGTTTTCCTTATATGGTTTATGACTTATTTATGTATGTCTTTGTTTGCTTCTAGTTTGTGTAATATGCCTTATATGTGTTTTATATAAGTTTGATCTTTATTTGATTGACTTTGTTTGAATTTTATTATGATTGATTTACAAAGCTTTTGCTTTGATTTTTATGTTTCCTAATTAAGGCATTCAAATATAGGCATAAAGTATTCAAATACTTTTGGTCAATATTGGTATACCTAAACCAAGTATTCAAATACCTCAAAAAGTATTTGAATAATCCAATTGTTAAGTGCTCCAATAATTTATTTTTTGGATTATTTCTTACGTTGTAACATCTTGATTTTGGCCTTATGCATTTATGATATATTTGTGTACTTATTTCATAATTATTACCCATCTAGTTAAGTTATTGCTTAAATAGGTTAGTTGTCTACAAGTAATAAAGTTTATTGGCATAAATAAAAACTAGGATTGTTAAAATATACTTTATGAAAAATAATAATTATAAGTAATTATTTTATAAAAATGTAGTTAAGTGAATTGTTATGTATATATATAAGTTTATTTTATTCTTAATTACTTTGATATATATTTTATGAACATTATTAACTAAAAATAAAACTTAATAGATAAATAATCACACACACAGACACACACATATAATATCAGTATATATTTAGGACTTCCTAAATTTTAATTTAATTAAAAAAAAAGTCTTAATTTTATTTATGTACACACAGTTAAAAATTTAATTATAAATATAAAAAATGTATAACATAAATAAATCTATGGAACACATGGATATAAAATCTAGTAATATAATAAAGACTTAAAATATGTTTTTAGTTTTTGATAAATTTTTAAATTTTGTATTTGATTTTTATTAATTTTTTTTGTTGTTCTTTAATTTTTTTTTACTAATTATTTGGTTCTGTTAAAATAATGACTTTGTTAACTTGAGACATGACCATCTAATAGAAAACATATTGCTAGTTATGATAAAAAAAAAATAAGGGACTACAAGAAAAATCTAAAAATATTTTAGGAACTATTTAACATGACCATTACAATAACAAAAATAAAATATAAAATAACTTTTTTAAGTACTTCACATAAAATCTATAATTTTTTTAGGAATCAACAACAACAAAATTAATAAAAAGTAAATAAAATATAAAGATTTATTAAAGAATAAAAATATATTTAAACCTATAATAAAATATAACTATGCTTTCATAAACCGTTTATTATTTTTACTTAAAAACATTTGTAACATATATTTTATTTTAACTTAATCAAATATATACATTTATAATATGTTTTTGAAACAAATTATGATATTAGTATCAATGTAAATATCACTTAAAACAAATAATGAAATTATTAATTGTGAATCATTTTTCTCAAAACTAGAGTGTGCACGCATGCATTCACATGCTCACCTACTCAGCCACCAACATCCATATTTATAGTTTCATTTGAAACAAGTGATAATTATGATATTCGTATCATAGTAAATATTTCCTATGTTTTGTTATAATAATTGTTTAAGCATCTAGCACTCAGACCAACAAAATCAATTACTCCACTCCCTTCTTATAAGCTGCAAACATTTTTTTGTTATGTCCTTCTTCTATTCCATATTTCTCTCTCTAATTAATTATAGGTAGTGTTTTCTCTCTTTAAACCCTAAACAGTTTTGATCAATAGTTAATTAATTTTTTTAAGTTTTCAATTATTT
>JAMLFT010006422.1:0-16078 GCA_026544285.1 Pachyrhizus erosus
AAATTAAAAGATTCACATAAAAAATATTTTATTTTATATAGACCTAAAAATTATTTAAATTTTTTAATATATATTTTAAGTCTCCACTCATCCATTTAAAATGAGATAAATATAAATTTTTTTAATTATTTTTTGAATCTAAAATGTTTTTCCTATCTTAAGTTGAAATACTATCCTTTCCTCCTACATTTTTTTTTTTTAAAAATTGTCTCCTAATATTAAAAAGTTTCAATTCAATTTCTTAATTCATTGAATCAAGTTAATCCTTTATTTTTTTTAATACTAACCTTTTCAATTGGGTAACATGTGGTAAATTATGAAAAATGTCACATGACATTGAAATTTAAAACATTTCATCGAATTAACCGAGTTTCAATGAAAACCTAATATAACAATCAACTTGGTTTAATAGATTAAAAGAATAAAATAAAATAAAAAAATTAAGGAAAAAAAAGATAAAAGATGAAAAATATATTTTAAATAATTCATTTAATTCATATAATTTTCCCAGTTTTAATCTCTAATTTGAGTTTTAGCCCTATATCAGAAAACTGTATGTTTTAATCTTAAACAATTTTTTTAGCAATTTATTATTGCAAGAAAATTTTTGTAACAATTTTACATAATCAAAAGTAGTTCATGGTATTAGTGGTCAAAACCAAAAACTTTTATATATGTACAAACTAAAACTTACAATTTTTTTAGAGAAACTAAAACTTAAAATGAAAATAATTATAAGGAAAAAGTGATTAGTCTATTTATTTTTCTCTTGAAAAGATCTTTTGAACGTAGATTGGTGGTGATTTTTGTTGGATACCAATCTGCCTAAAAGGGATATTATGGTTGGATTTGAGGATCCTACGGAAAAAAGAATGTGCTAGATCTTCTCGGCTCAGGCTTGCTTCAACTTGCAAATAAATCACTGCCACCTTTATTTGTAGATTCGTTTGTCAAAACTCAACTATTTGTTTGTACTGCTGCTGTGAAGAAATAAATACAAAGCAAAAGAGATCATCAATAATAATAATAATATCTCAAAAGGAAACCCAATGATTTATTTTTTCGGTTACAAACGCATGCAATGATTTATTTGAAACAATCTTCATGATGTTGTTTAACCAAATAAAGGAATACTCAACTTTGATTATATGAAAATGTTAATAATTTACTTGATGCTTTAGTTTTGGTAATATTATCAAGTGGCCAGACCAACCATTAGCTGTTAATTATCCTACTTTGATGTTGGGTCATTATTATTATAAGCTCCAATTTTACTGTTCTATTGATGCTCATGAACTTGTCCTCATTTCCCCCACCAACTTTATGAAAACCTACTTGGTCACATGAACACTTGCCATCGATCGTTCCCTCCCTAATTATTTTCTTCTCTTTGATTCCAAGTTTTCCAGCTTAAGAATTTCGTACTAAAGGAAAGATATGAATGTTGCACATATAAACAATACGCTTCGGACATGACCCAGTCTTCTTGTATTGGTTGTCGACGTAACCTTTTATTCTTAAACAAATCGAAGTGTATAATTTAAGAGTTGAGACATTATGACAGTCACTTAATATGAAAACCGCTTAAGTGATCCTTTCCTTATTCTATTTTTCTATATAATGTGCTTCAGTGGGAGAAACAAAGTAAAGCAAAAATAGAATAATCGAGGAAAACAAAAGTGAAGTGCCACCTCTTGCCTAACTTAACGGAATAAAAACCCTCCTTTGGGGTTAAAAAAAAAAAAATCATGCGAGAGGGTGGGGTGGTTGGGTTTGTTTGCTTCAGCAATGTTCGGTCAACGATGTATTTAGCAAAACTTAAAACATTGAAGAAGTCTTTTTAGTTAAAGACTATTAGCCGAAAGCTGCCCGTGTTTTGAAATAAAAATATTTAGTAATTATTGAACTGACTAATAAATGTAAATGATAAAAAAGGATTTATACCTGTAATTTTTATATAAATTACTCATTTTATATGAATCAAATTAAAGATTTTGTTTTATTCTTTTTATAAAAATCAATTTAGAATGTTTCATTCATTCATTTTTTTTAATTACGAATCATTTCTCCAAGTTTAATAAATAATAAATAGAATATACTAATGGCTTAAGTATTTCGAAAGTTAAATTTTATTTATATATAAAGTATTTTGACAACTTTATTTTATCTTTTAGATATATACATAATAAAATTAAAATAATAAATACTTTATTAATAAGATTGATTGAAAGTATTAAATATCATAAAAATATTTTAAAAAATAATAAAAGGATATCTCGTTGATATTAAGGATAATTTTAAAAAGAACATATAAATTTAAAATAACGTTAATGTTATTAGTTGGGTTAACTAATTTTTTTAATTTTTATAAATTAGTTTGTGTGTAATAAAAAGGATTGGAAGAAGCATTTTTTAAGATAAAAATATTTTTTATTTACTTAAAATTTAAAATTTTTAGTTAATTTTAAACTTATTATTTTTATTTAAAGAGCAAATTTTTTATTAAAAATTAAAATATTTAGTAGTAATATTGTAATAATTGAATTAAAGACAAGTTATAGTCACATTCTTTTAAGGTTTAAATAATTATGTTTGTTGTACTTTTTTTTTAAAATAATGCATTAACCTTTCAATCTATATAATTAGGGATGATAAAATAGGTCAATTCAATTTATTTTGGCTCATCTAGTTTTAAGTTCGTAAAAAAATAGGTTAAGATGAATTGAATTTTAAGTTATATTAGATTGAGGAATTATATGCAATCAAGTGGATCATCCCTTGCTTGTTTATATAAATTATTTTGTAGTCTAATAATAATATTTAGTATTTCCATCTTTTAAAAAAATTATCTAGGTGAGATTAAAAAAAAGGAAAGATATATGATGAAATTAACTCTATTATTTTTCAAGGAATAATTATCCTTGAAACAAATAGTGTAATATTAAAGAAAATTATATTAAAATAAGTTTATTTGTTAGGACATAGTACAATATAAAGAGGAAAAGTTATTAATATAAGTTTTAAATTTATATGTTACTTTAAGTAACATCTATAAAATCCTATAAATCTATAAAATGCTATAAATATAAGAGATTGGTCCAAATTGCTTATGACTAGTTTATTCAAGTGTGTATTTTATTTGTTTTTTTGAATGTTTGAGGAGTTCATTCTCAAGTTGAATAATTATTTGCATCATAGGGGTGCCTTAGTGTAATCTTACTCTTTGTTTTAGCTTTCTACTATTACAACTCATGAGAACTATCAATATTGTTGATTACGAGTTGCGTTCAACAATTAACCTTTAGAATATATGTTGGTTTAAAAGTTAATAATAACTTGGTTCAAAGTGGTTGACCAAAATTTTAAAAGATACATAATTCTCTAATCTCAAGCTTAAGAAGTGAATAAGACAAATGGTTGAGTTACACATCATTTAAGAAGTTCAAGAAGATATACAAACCTTCAACTTGAACATAAAGATGACAATGCTTAAAATTGAAGTATAAATAAGTTAAAAAAATTAAAAGGATACACAACTCTCTATCTTCTAATCTTAAAATTACAAATTATAGAATTCGAAAAGATACATAACCTTTCAATTTTAAATATAAGGATAAATGAAATTTAAAGCTAAAAAACTTAAAAGAATATATATCTAAAAAAAAAATATAATCAAACAAATTTATAAACAAATTAAACGAGCCATAATATAATTAAAATGATTTATCAAATCACAATTTAAGTCTAGTAACACACATTTCGATTAAAAGTTATATATTTTTTGTATTTTTATATTATTAAATAAATTTATATAAATCTCATCAAATAATTTAAAGCATATTTCCTAGTTTCTATTTAACGAGATCAATATAAATTTTACACAATAATAAAAATATTTTAAAAATTACTTCGACGAATATGATATTAAACATTTTTCATTTCATAAATCATCTTGCCTATTAGTAGGTTGCCACCGCTGGAATAGTAAATTATAAACATGGCTTTTCTAATGCTAAGACTACGATGATGACGACGACGACGATTTGCTACGCTAAGATGCTTGTATTTCAGGTTTATGGTTGAGACTCGGTTAACATAATCGCTCTTCCAAATTTGGCTACTTTTTGCTAATTAATTAAAGAGAAAATTAACTAAAAGCCTCCCTAAAAAAAAAAAAAAAAAAAAAAAACTATGAGCCACATTGTGTCGAATGCGGTTAAGTTACCAAGCCACGAAAGTACATAGACACGAAGAATTTGCCACGTAGCATCAACAGTGGCTTGAGAAAGTGTTAAAAAGGTTGAAAGCAAAGAAAGATTGATAAGGTTCACATCGTATATTATAATCTAATAGTCCATCTAATAGTAACTTGAAAAATGAACAGATCATGCAACCATACAATTTGGTAGACACTCTCTTTCGGTTAGTGCAATGGTTGTTGGGAAACAGTTATCTCCCCAGGCTTCAATTTAAAATGATCAAGTTAAAACCAAGATAGTGAAACACAATACAAGTTATGCAACTACTGCGCATCAATTGTTTGTGGCCTTCATATCCAAGTCAATTTGGCCAGGTTATTAATAAAAACATAGGACACTGAAACATGAAGAATATTGCTACAAACTCTAAGCTACTAAAATATATGTTCTTGTTTTATTATTATATTAGTTAGATGAAAAATCTTATTTTAAAAGTTTAAGTTAATTTATATACACTGATTGTAAAATATTTTTACACAAATGTCTAATAAGAATTCATCCTATCATTATATTATTCAATTCATTAATATGATGTAATAATAAGGTAAACTTACGTCAAATGTCTTAATAGTTTTTTTATTTACACTAGTAGAATATATAAATTAAATTCTTCTAAATTTCAATAAAGATTTATAACAATTTTTGCATATAAAAGACTAATAAAAGCTCCCTTTTGTAGAAGCATAGGCCCATTGACATACACTCTTACAAGCAATCGAATTTTATATTAAAATACTATCATTTCTCCGACTCTCAACCTCCATCCTAAAAATAAATTAATAAATGACCCTTAATATAAATCAAACTTTTATTTATTATATTTGATCTTATTATTAAGACAAATTTTAAGTATATAAATAATGAGTAAATGGTACATGCATTGACATTATAAAGAATTTTTATATTATGAATTAATTAAAAATTGTCATATATAATAATTTTATTTATTTTATAAATTATCATAAAATTTTATTCGTAATGTAATTTTTAACTAATTAACAAGAACATATAAATTAAACTCAAACGAAGAATAAAGTGGGAGATTAGATCATGTCTATCATCATGAGAAAGTAACTTTTCTATTAGATAAATTAATTTTAAATTGTTTCTATTTTACACATTCTTCTTTCCCTTGTCCTCCTCTTTTCCTTTTTGCCCCCTACACTTCTACCATCAAGGATCGTAACCAAGACAATGATGTTGCAACAACTAGAGGCCTTGTTATCACCATGTCTCTCTTTACCATAATGCAAACTTCATCCCTCAATTCTTCATTAAAGGACAATAAACTCACTAAAAGGAGAATCATGAAGTCATTAACAATATCATAATGAATAAAGATGGTTCGAGAAACTTTAAAGAATACGAATTTTTTACCATTAAGATTGTCATTCTTAAATATCTTTGCATTAATTGGTATCGCTAACAAAGTCTACCATTGACAAGTAGTGAGGTACTAATAGAGTGCAAATACCACAATGAGGTTCGCTCACACTTTGAACTCATCAACAATATAATTTTTTACAAACATGCACAATGTCTAAGTCTCTTATGATGCAATTTCATATTTGAACTTTCTTTCTTACAAGAAAAGACAACTAAATCTCCCACCCTAACATTCTTCTTAAAATCATAAATAATAATTAATAACTAATTGAAAATACTCTTAATCAATACAGACAAATATATTCTTTATATTGAACTTTATTTTAGGAGCTTGTCAAATGTCAAAAAATATAGATAATTATTTATAAAGTTTTTATCAAGAAATATTTAAAGTGAATAAATATTTTTTAAATTTTGAATGAAATAAAAATATTATCACTTTGGAGGCAAAACATTTGACAAGGTTGAGAATAGGATGTAGTTATGAATTGGACAAAGAAAGGGCTAAGAGCATCCCTATAACTTTTGAAAAATTCAAATTCATCATACGGAAGGTCCATTAGAGTGTTTTAAAAGGGACCCACTTTGCCAAAAGTCATAGGTTATTCATTGGTAACTATGACAGATTATACAACTAATCTAACTAAAGTAAGCCATATACAGTATTTGTCCACATGGCATCCTTCTACCTGCAACTTGCTATTATGTCAACTAGCGGATGGTAGCTCAAATACCATTCTTCATATAGAACCCTTCCTTGTCCACTGACTTCTATAAGCGTCTGGCGTATCCATTAGCCATATAATAATTGCTACTCATTTTATCTTAAAACGATTACGATTTAAAGTTTTTTCACACACATTAAAAAAATTAAATATTTTTAAAAATTATATTTACTATAAGATAATTTTATTAATTTTTTTTTAATTTTAATAAATATATTATTAAATCTTTTAAAATAACAATATTTATTAAATAATAAAACTAGAATAGTTATTTTAATATTTTATTGAAAAGTGAGTATATTAATCATTTTAAAATATTTTTATAAATTTTAAACTACACAAGAAGTAATTAATAATCATAAATGACTTTTCATTAAATTATACATTTTTATCTTTAATTATAATATTTTTTATTTTAAAAGAAATTATTAGCATAAAGAATAATTTTAAAAAATTTACAATATTTTATATTAATTTCTTTTATCAATAAAAGTATTAAATCATTTTTATTTTTATTCAGTATTTATATGAAATATAGATATTATTAATAAAAAAATATTATAGAAAATATCATTAACGTTAATTTATTTTTAATTCTTAAATTTTAGATAAAACTAAAGCCAATTTTCTCTTTAACACCTGCAATGCAAAAGTCTCCTTAAATATAGTTTTAAAAATTCTAACCCAAAGAGAAGAATTATGAACAAATGCTAGCTTAATGGTAACACCATAATCTATCATTCCCTCAACAAAAATACGTTTCTAATGTAGCCTATGCTTATACGTGTTAATTTTTAATTTGTGTTTATAATAAGCAATATTAACTTTATAATTAAAAATTCTTCTTTTCCAAACAAAATTATGAATATTTCAGTTTGTTCGTTTGTTTTTTTGTCAATTATGTCATCCGAAATTTTCCTCTAATTGAATATCATTGGAATTTGTATTATAAAATTTATAGTATAATTTCATTATTTAAATATTAAAATATTCATATCATAAGTGATTTTGTATATAACTATTTTTATTTATTTTTTACTTTTTTAATATATACATATCTCGAAAGTAGTCCTTAAAATCATGAGATATTTTTTATTGTTCTACTTTGACGTTCACAGAACATTTTCTTCATCATGCAAAGGAGAACTTAGGGGCCTTACATGGCTAAAGGCTATGCTATGCTTTAGATGTAAATGGGATGTCGCTAGTTTCTTTTTCTGGGAATTAAAAGCAGAATTACAGAATATCATACGCATATGGGACCTGCAGAATTGCTGAATGATGATCATGCTTATTTCTTAATTAAAGGCAACAAAAAGGTAATTAATTTTCTATTACAATTTGAAATACTAATAAATCTAAGAAAACTTGTTAATTATAGTTATTATAGAAAGGGTAAAGTTACATGTTATTGCTTTTCTCTTTATGACTTTCACATGCTAAGTGAGCCCAGCTTGCCCACAATATTATATGATTATATGAGCGAATTCTCTTTGTGAAGTTCACATCACATTCCGCTGCAAAATGTGCAAATTCATGCTGTCAACTCTGAAGATGGCTAGCCACATCATAAGGCACATGCACCTTCATTTTGTGGAAAGCAATACAAAATACTCTTTAGTCTTTTCCCTAAACTAAACATTCTCTGCATATATAATAATAATAATAATAATAATAATAATAATAATAATGTATATATACAGCCCTGAGTTAATATTTTCCATCGAGAAATCAGTAAAAATTCGAATAATTACACCTTAAATGAAAACAAGAAATAGATATTTGAAAACATCCATGTATGTCAAAAATAGTTGCTAATTGATGATGACTACGACTATCGTCGTCGTTTAAAAATTGAAATGCTTGAAAGAGGACAAACCTATCAACATTATTACAATCTGGTTGGCGGTCTGTGTTTAAAATTTAAAATAAATAAATAAAAACTCTCAATTTGAATGTCAAAAGAAACTCTCAATTTGAATGTCACCACAAATTATTAATTCCAACGAAAATTTATGATAAAATTATAATATTTCTCATTAATAAAAATCTGTGAATTCAAATTCAAATTATGTTGTTATCACCGATGAAAGTCGAACTAAATGAGTTTACTCAATATGTGTGTATTCCTCTTTAATTTTTATGTAACTTAAGTGGTGATTATCCATTATCCATGACCCCAAAATATAAGAAGCTTACCACTTATTATATTAATGGTAGCAGTGGCTTTTGGGAGGATAACTTGGTTTCGGTGAAAAAGATTAAAGATCCCAAAAGGTAAAAGGATCAAGAGAACCCATTTTTCCTGTCCAAGTTAAGGCATTCATGATGAAGGTAATCATAATTACAAATAGTACATATATATATAAGTCAAGAAAAATCAGAATATAATAATAATAATAATAAATATTTTATAAACGAAAGGTAAGCCTAACCATTACTTGGATACTTTCCTTTGTTTGTTTTGGCGGTGAAAGGTGTTGATGCGTTACCAAAATATGCCGGTTGAGTAGGTGAGTTATTCTTGGTAAAGAGGTGAGTTTAAGTTTAAAATCTATGAAGAGAATGAAAAGGGTTCGTTCTATAATTAATTAATGAAATATTCAATGATCAAAATTCAAATAAAAATTGGTCCAGAAAAGGAAGTTGTCCCCCCGCTCCCCGGGTCCCCAGCATTCCAAAACCAATTATCAAAGTATCGCACTTTCAGTTCCTTTGTTTTCATTACTAATAATGGTTGTACAAATTTTGATTAAATATATTTTTATGCCATGTAAATATTTTTATTTTTAAAAATTAGTTTTTTTATCTATAAAAATATATTAAATATGATTTTTATCTTTCACAAAAATGTTCTCTTTTTTTCTCTCTTATTTATAGAAATAGAGACACGCATAACATATTTTCATAAATGAGAAATAAAGAGGAGATATTTTTTAGGAATTAAAAATTACTACTATCTTATTAACTTAAATGATGAATAATTTTTGGGAAGGCATTTTGATTTTAGAAATAGAAAGGAGCATATCAAGAAACTCACAACTTGGTAAGATTTTAGAATATGTTGTAAAAAAAAGTTGAAATGGCATTTTGAGAAAATACTATGAAAAGTAAGAGGGTTTTTTTATATATATCAAAAAGAACTCATCCAATTTATGATATGAAGTTCGAGACTGAGGAATCCAAGGCATATAAAGAGTTTTGAGATTAAAAAAAAAATAGAAGTAGTATTTTAAATATTCTCACAAGAAAAGTTGGGGTTGAAGTGACCTATTGAAAGAATGTTTATCGATTAAGGTAATTGAAAATTCTTATCAAAGGACTTAACACTTACATAATTTCCAAGTTGACAGATTTTTTTAGAGAAAAAAAAATAGAGCGGTTATTAAAAATTATTGAAAGTTATCATAAGTTATTTTACGAATTTAAAGTTTAAGACAAGTGTCATATTATTAATTTCAAGATTGTAGTCATCAGTTTAATACGTGTCTAAATTTTAAGATTTAGTTGTTAAGGATAAAAATCTACAAATAGTAGTTCTTTAGTCAGAAGAAGAATTGAATATCATATACTCATGTTTTTTAATGCTTAACACATCTTCCATCGCCTTAATAAAACACATTTTCCATCGTGATTACTAGCTATGTGGTTCGAATAAGTAATCTCACCCTCAATTTAATGAAATTTATTTTATTTTTGTCTTATTCTTTGGGTTTGCAAGATGATTCCCTTGAAGTATCATTCAATAACTAGAGGTATACATACGAGGCAAGGCCAGAGGATAAAGAAAAAAAATCCCTTGTCTATGCAACAAAACAACCTAACCATCCTAAAAAACAAACATCCTAAGTTTCTAACCAAAAATAAAATAAAAAATATGTGAAAAGAAAATTTTGAAATATTAGGAGTCAATAAAAATAAGACACGAATCATGATAACTACTCTAGTCAAGTGTAAAATATGAAATAAAATAAAAAGTACATTTATAATTATAATACCCCTTGAGTTGGAGCCATTATGTTAAACAAACACAACTTGTTGAACGTGGATGCAAAATGTTGGGGAAAATGTTAGCTAATTGTCTAGTAGAAGGAATTGAAAGTAGATGTATTAGTTTTTTATTGTAATTTTTTCCGTACGATATGGAAATTAATTTTTATGAATTTAGTCTTTTTATGAAATGTGGGATTATTAACTAAGTGAATAGTTGATCTAATGTTACAATAACCTCAAGTAAATTTAGCTATCAAAATATGTAAATCCTTAATTAAAAAAATAATTATTAAATTTTATAAATAAGGATCATAAATATTTTATACTTTATTTTAGAAAAAAAATAAAAAATAGTTAATTATTTATTTTTATAAAATTAGAGATGATCCAATAAGAACATAATATTTAAATATACACTGTCTAATTTTAAGATAGAATGTCTAATTAGAGTTAGCAATATTTTAAGTAAAGATGCAACGAAAAAGAACAATCCCTTTGCAAGATCAAACTTTAAGTATTATAAGACTTTTAAGTTACATTTATGTGTGAATCCATCAATTTTAACATAAACTAAAGGAATTATTGCATAACAAAGTTTATGTCAGATCTTGTTATGGTTAAATATAACAAATTGCTAATTAGATGTCTATATATAATAACATCACCATAAAAATTTCCATTAGTATCAAACAGCCTAATTGAAGAATTTATTAAAATAAAAGTGTTTTTAACTTAATCAATCCATAGTTTGTCAACAATTTCAAAATATATTTTTATTGATTTATAGTAATTTCTTTTTTGTTTCTACTAATCTCAAGGCTTAAAAAATGTTGCAAGTTCCCTAAATGTTTAATTTTAAATTATGAATCTATAAATCATTTTTTTTATAACCAATGACATGTAAATCATTTCTTGTCAACACAATACCATTAACATAAACTAATATCATAATGAATGAGTCATGAGTTTTATTAACAAGTAAAGAATAATTTTTTGTGGACTAAGAAAAGTTGGAAAAGAAAAAAAATGCTTCAAATAGTTTGAAATATCATTATCAACTAGTTTATTTTAACTTGCACAATGATTTGTTGAGTTTACACACTATGTTTACATGAAAGAATATGAATTCATAAGGAAGTGTTGTGTACACTTCTTCATGCAAATCTCCATGAAAGAATATATTATTCACACTCAATTGTTCTAAATGTCAATCATTAAATTAGTCTAGCATAGTTATTTGAACAACAAAAGAAAAAGATGTGAAAGTAATTAATTATCTGCAATTAAGCATATTTTTTAATCACTAGTATTCAAAGGTGAAGCATGCAATAAAAGAAGGATAAAAAAATATTAAAAAAAAATATTCCAACATTGTGATTGATGACCAAAAATCTTTTCAAAATTTTGGTACTATTTAAAGTTTGCAAAATAATATCCTTTCACGTTTCATTGAATAACAAGATCTATATATAGCCATAAAATAAAAACAACACTCATTAGTCTATTCAATAAAATAGCCTAATTAAAAATATATATAATTTGAAAAAAAAAATTATTTCAAAACCCTGAGAGCCAATAAAAATAAGACACCTAACATGACAATCGACTTAAAAAATTGTAAAAAGTGAAATAAAATGAAAAATAATATATTTTTCTATTATCTAGTCTTAATTTTACATTTATTTATTTTATTTAGCACTTCCAATTTTTAATTTTATTTCTAAAAATTAGTGTATGACTCTTTTTTTTTTTAATTTCGATTACACATTGTAACACTAGCAAGAGCACATGGGCTACCCCTCAAGCTCAAAAAAATTGCACACACCCCCTTAATAATGCCTAATCATAAACTTCAGGATAATGTTACACCTCTTCCTCCTTTTATGATAGGTGTTTTATGACAATCTTTACCACATTTTCTTTCATGATTCCTTTTGTCCAAGTGTTCATATATAAGATTTGTTGATTCTATGTTTGAGTATGAGGAATGTACAATAACGTCATTTTGTCACTTTAACATGTTAGGTGATGATGGGCACCACTTGACATGTCATCATGTCCTTGTGATTTGATGACTACTTCTATTGTTGGTTATTAAAGAATGTAACAGGTGAAGTAAAGTTTGTTTAGAAAATTTTACAAGATTTCTATAAATCACTTAATATCTTTTTAACCATGTGTTATTAATTTTATACATTTTCAAATGTGAGTTAACTTATATTATTTTTATAATAATTCGACTTTCCTCTTAGATCAAATGATAATTAAGAATATGGATCTTTATATTTACAAAATTATATTTATATTTATATTTAGATTATTGGATGTTGTGGTCAGGCGATTTAAATAAAAACGAATTGTAAGAGAGTGAGATAAAATTATTTTCTTTTGTTATTGAAAATTATCCAGAGCTAATTGATGTGTTTTAGCATTTTGGATCAAGCAAACTATGATGAAGGTGAAGGTGAAACCGAGAGGGGTAGTGCCCTGCTCTGATCCTCATATATCCCACTCCCAGCTTCGGTCATGTTGTCTAGAGATCTCCCATGTACTCTGTACTTTGTGATCTTATTATATTGTTTGATATCACACCACAAGTAGAGTCTTTATTGATCTCGTCTCGTAACTTACTACTCCTACAAGTTGAAATTAAAGTAATATATTTAGTCATTTTCTTTTAATCTTTTAGATGTGATAGAATAAAACTGGACAAACGAATCCAATCCCACGTGTCTTGTCCAGCCGTCTAGTGATGTCTTAAAACTTTGGATCCCAACGAGTGGACGCTAATGCATGCTTAGTCTTCAATCTTCATGCTAACTTAGTAACCTACTTTTATATTGACCAATGAGTTGTGTATAATTATGGGTCATCATTACCTCAATTTGCATAACATAATTGACATTCTTATGGAAAGAGGAGGAGATTAATTTTCTAATCGAAATCCAGGATAAAATGACTAAAATCTCGAAAGCATTTTTTTATGTGATGAAAAAATAAATAGAAGCTTTATGCGATAACACATGTTCCCCTTTAAACAGAATGTGACCCGTCCACAGTAGGAAAGATAGCATGCTTCGCAAGGAATTAGGAATCTGACGGAGACGTTTTCTCTTGCTAGAGATAAACTTCCCTGCTATTGGACGTTTTGTTTGGTATTCAAAAGTTCATCTGATTTGGACAACTCAACTTGCCTAAAGCCTCGGTACTAATAAATTCACCCACAAGACTATGACCCTTAATCCCATGTTTAGATCGAGTCCTCTTCCTTCTTTAATCTAATTTTATAAGAGAAAATTAACCCGTAAAAATTAGTATTTATTCACATTTTAAATTTCATTTTTATTTTTTCCAAACTTTTTTTTATTAAAGAATTGATCCGAGGTACAAGAATAATTAACTTCACTGAACAAAATTACCTGTTTATTTACTATTGCAACGTCAAAGTTGTTGCATTTAAGAATGACAACCGAATTTAGATTTAATGTGTTTTCGTAAAAATTATTTTTTCTAGTTAGTAAAAATTTTATCTATCAAATGAGTTTAAGTATTACTCACAAAATTTTATAGGAACAAATACTATGATACGCAACGCTAGTCATATTTACATAATATGTTTATTATATTTCAAAATTAAATTTTCAAAGATTTTTAAATAACTTTTAATGAAGTTAAATAATCATGTTTGTAATGTTTATAATTAAAAATTATATTACCTTGAATACTTTTTCAATTAAATATATACTATGTTTTTAATCATTGCTCTATTTTTATTTGTTATTTATTGGTAATGGTAGTATTATAATTACAAACACGTTTTACCAATTTATCAAACTAAAGCATTGCAATTTGCGAGAGACCATATCCAAATTAATTAGAATGCAAAATATAATAACTTTAAGTATGGGTATACAAGTTTTTAACAGATAAGGAAGGATATGAGTAAAAAGTTGTTATCCATGTAAGTATAGTTTTTTTTTAAGTTAGCTTTTAACTTATTTGATTAGATTAAAGAATTTAATTTAATCGTATTAAAGAAAACTATTTTAATAACTTTTAACGTTTTAATTGCATTTCATAGAATGATATTTAACCTAAGATTTGAGCTTATGAATTATTTTGTTTTTCATGTTTATAACATGAGTTAGTTTCATGTTTTAGGTGTGATTTTTCATATTTCATGTTTCATATGTGATTTTATAAATTAATAATTATAATTTTTACATCCTAGATGTGATTCCTCCATCGTCAACCAATTTATAAACACGCACTTATTCTCACCATCTTAAATTGCATTCAACTCATGTTCATAACCATTACTAACCAGGAGCTACTGCTGCCCATCCAATGTATCGTGACTAACCCTAAACGTTTCTCTGGCATTATGACAAACATAATTTTATTTGTAAACCCTTTTTTTCTTTGTACCTTTCTGCTATTTTTTTTATATTTCAAAAATTAATTTTCAGAATGAATAAATTAGAAACGTGCTTTTAAAAAAAATAAAAGGATAAAAAAAGTTTTCCTTATGACACAGGTGACCCTCAAAATCAATCCAAGCTCCATAGGAAAAAATGACATTGTGATTAATGTGCTTCTTTGGATAAAAAATAAAATACTTTTGAAAACTTTTATTTTCAGTAATTAAATTCTCAAACATTTGACATTTATTCAAACAGATCCAATATCCAAAACACTTTTTTGGACTACACATTTACATATACTATTCTAGTCCATACAAGCACCATCTGTCTCAGTTGAAGGTTGGACGAAACATTTAGAAACTATTAGTTTAAAGATTAAACTTATACACATGTAAATTTTTGTTCCTATACAAAAAGACCTAAACATTTTGATCCCTGCAAAAGATTTTGTTAAAATTTATCACCACATAAAAGATCATGGATTCATGCAGTGATCGAATTGAAATTGTTCCTTAAAGGTTCGACGGCTCAAATCTTAAATGTAGCAATTTTATGTCCAATTTATCAGAAAAAAATATAAAATATATTATCTTTGTCTAACGATTTTGACTCGCTGATTGCATGATTCTCATCAATACAGCAAATCCAGATTGTGCTAGAATTGTTTTACAATATATTATTCAGCAGTTTCAAAATAAAATAAGTATGCAGAGGACATCTCGTACCACTTTATTATCTTTATCGTCGTTATCACTCAAATCTATAATCATCCCTCAGTCTCCTACAAAAACTTTGCACAGGAAACTGGGCTCAATTGTGGTTGGAATATGTGAGGCTCTACCATACATAAACAACTAAATCACAAAGAATGATATCTGCATCGCCAAGAGAAATATTACTCAGCTGGATTAGCTTATGTTTTGGTTTCTAACTGCTACAGAAGACAGATGCAGATGACTACAAAGATCAATCTTCACAAAATATGAGGCTGTGGATCAGAAGGAAAAAGAGAAACAAGAAATCGGTGTATCATTTCAAAGCTGGTGAATGTTATTACAGCAGCAGGCGTCGTCCTCAGAAGGTTGGTGGCACAACCTCGGTAAAAACCCGGTACACCTTCTTGTTGAAAAACCTTTCTAATACAATCAATCACTCCAGAGTACCGTTTCTCCGAATGATGTCCTTGTTCTTGCAGTCTGGATCGTACAACCTGTAAACAATACAAAAATACTTTTGTAACTTTCCAATGCTTACCTGTCCAAAGAACAGACATACAAAAACATAATATTAT
>JAMLFT010006423.1:0-16076 GCA_026544285.1 Pachyrhizus erosus
TATATATATATAAGTAAATTACATATATATGTTCATCAAGTTATTTTAATTATTTTCTAGATCTGTGACAAAATTATAAATTTATTTGATGAAACTAAGTGTTTGAGAAACGACTTTTTTTTATTAACTTAAAAAATTTACGTTTAAACATTACTTAAAGTAGGGTTCAAACTTAGAAGTTATAATCTATTATTACTATTTTCTATTTTTATTTTCGATACTTTAATAATTTTTTTCATTTATCACTTTATTTAAAATTAAAATATTTATTTTAATAAAACTCCTCCTTATCAGTTTTAACTAGAAGATAATTTTTCAATTTTCAATTAGATTTTTCAACTTTTAATTATCTTATCAGCTATTTTTGTTAAACATGACATAACTAAACTAAGTTTTTCCGAGTCCAAACTAATTTCAAAGTTCATTTTTATATAAATGAGAAATATTATACTTATTTATATTAAAAATTACTTTTTTCACCAAATTAAAAACTTGTTTTTCAAAATTTAAACGAGAATCAAGTAGTGTTCTCACTTTTATTTTAATAAAAAAATAATTCTCTTCATTAATATATTTCATTTGACATACACTCTTTTTTTAGTTTGTGAGGGGTAAGGAACCTCTAAATCTAATCATTCGGGGGTGCTAACAGTAAACTGAAAAGATTGACAAAAGTTCAGCCAAACCTAAAACCACAAATAATTTTATCAAATGTTCTATGTTGAGATTAATGACTACCAAAAATTATTTTGGATGAGTTTAGAATATTCAAATCGTATTCATAAAGATAAGATTTATTTATTTTTTTAAAAATCCTTAACCATTCATTAGCAACAAATACTTCTTCTATATTCATTTTTTTGAATTATTTAATAGTTATCCTATTAATACTTTTCTTTTGTTTTTCAAATTGCTAAATTCAGCACTTATTTGTTTCTAACTTTTTAAAATTATTCTGAGATAAGAATTAAAAAAAAATTGTGCTTGCCTGATTATATTTTTATTTTTGTTTTTCAAAAAACATTTTAGATATTATTTTTTGTTTTTTAATAATATAAATATTATAATAAATTTATAGTAAATATTTATTTTAAATATACATTTTAATTTTCTCTACGATTTAAAACTAATTCTGTCAAACTCAATTTTAATTTACTTTGAAAGTATATAACTTCATATAAATTATTCAAATCTTAACAATGACAATGAGTTAGTATATTACTTAATATTTAAAGTATATGATAAAACTACATCATAAGTGTGAAAAAAAAAACTAATTATAATCAATGTAAAAATAACATAATTATTAAGTAATGTATGAGTAAGCGTGTGAACATTTTTATAATACTCTTAGCCTTTGATTCATTGTAGAGAAATGGAAAAGAATGAAATTAGAAAGATGAAAGATGAGAGAAGAGTAGAAATGCATCTCTTTCACAGTTTTGATGAGATAGAAATAAAATATAGAGAAGATTTGCCAAAAGAAATAAAGTGGAAGACGCAATTGCAAAGCATATATATATATATGTTCCCATTCTATCTTTGTTTGTGTATTTTGACTAATATCATGCTTTTTTTAATTGGTGATAAAATTATGATTTTACAAAGTATCTTTATTCTTTTCCTTTTTTATTCAATATAACTAAATAAATGAAAAGAAAATTTTCTTTATTAATTCCATCGATCCAAACAAGATAAATTTTCATATAAATTTCACTTCTATTTATTTCTTTTCATTTTCTTTTTTCTTTATTTTTCCTCTCAATTTCAAACTCATATTCAAATTAAGCATTGAAAACTATAGCCTGCCTGTCAGAGACACGTGCAATGGAAACTTTTGCTTTTGGGGGCAATGAAACGATATTAGAAAAAAAAGTTATAATAGTAAATAAATATAAACTAAAATTTCAACTATGAAAAATTTAATAATGATACACCTTATTTCTTAATAATACCTTGTTTTTTTAAAAAAAAAAATATAAACATTAAACAATCATATCACTCCATACACAGAAAACAAAATAATTAACACAATAAACATTTATAAATGCCAGGTACTAAAATCATCTTTTTCACCTTTCTAAAAACTGTTATGTTTGTAAAAAAGAAATTCATAAATAAATAGGGAAATTCACTCTAAAATCGAATAAAATAAAATTACTACACCCATTTACTTTATGCCAGTGCAGTGCTTCAAAAATTATGGCATTTTAATTATTTTGATGTTGATATAAAAAGTTTGAAAAAGGAAACATAGAAAGGCCTAGTCTCCCTTACTTTATTTTGATGTAGAGAAAAGAAAACGATAAATTTAGAAAAGACTGAAAATAAATTAAAAAAAAGTAAATTTAATATTTGTTTTTGAAAAAGGATAAAATATTGTATTTTCCTTATAATTTTTTTTTCAAATTCGATCTTAATCCACTAGAAAAAACTATCTTATTTTTATTACTTTAACTTAAAAATACTTTACTTTTAATTTCCAAATACATTTTTAATAACCTATAATCGTAATTAAATATTAATTATAATCATTTTCAAAGCTAAAAGTTAAGTACTTTTAAATTTAAGAAAGGAAAATTAGAAAAGTTAAGTGACTTTTTTAAAAAATTCGCCATTAAGATTTAAAAATCACATAAAAAGCTAAATATAAATTTTATTCATTATACCATCATTTAACAATTAAAATTAATACTAAAACTTAAAATTAAAACAAAACAATTTACAAATGACCAAAATTAATAAAAATAAAATAAAAACAAAAATTAAGATAAAATTAAAAATTAAAAATATATGTATCCTTTATATTTTCTTGAATTAAAGAAAATAAAATTGATCTAAGGGAGAAACAATGATAAACTAAAAGCAGTACCTTTACAATGAGACGCTTCGCTTTGGTGACAAAAGCTCTGGAAGGATCTATGTTGCCCAAGTACTGAGTTTCGGAGAGCGAGTTGAGGTGAGTTAACGTTTTCCCATTCGAGAGAGGTAACTCGGTGGGTTTCACGCTCACTAAATGTTTGTGCCCATTTTGCAGAAGTTCCATTGTTTCTCTTTTGTTGTGTTCAGAGTGAGAGATGAATGAACTAAGCCACTGCTATGAACTTCTGTTCAAACAACAAAGGCTTTTAAAGACATGCCCAGGACTCTGGGGCTTTTTTTTATTTTAATATTTAATTTTTTTTTTCTGACTTTGGTAACCACCAGAATTTCTTAGTAGTACGGCATTTGCTTTGATTTGATTTGGCGGAATGGAGTGAGTTTCAAGCACAAAAGGTTTCTCTTTAATAAAAATAATGTCATATCATGTATAGATAACTTTATTTTTTAATATTGTTATTAAGAAGTTGATTTCAAATTCTTATGTATAAAAAAATATAAATGTATTTTTATATGTGTAAAATAGTTTATTTTAATTTTATTATTTAAATTATTAATTTTTTTTATTTTATCATCTTATATTTTTTATGTTTAATTTTACTATCTACCGTTCATTTAGTTTCATCAAATAATAACTTAATAGATAATTTGTAAGGAAATTAAATTAGAAAAGTTTTTTAACAATAATAAAAAATAATAAAGTTAATTTTTAATATATGATGTGTGATAGACAATATGTAAAAAAATTCAATAGAAAATTTTTTTCAATAACAAAAAATAATAATGTCAACTTTTAATACATGATACAGGTTTTTTTTTAGAATCAAAGACGTGGATAAATATCTAATCCTTTAAAAATTTATGATTTTGATTATACCAAATGAATAATATAATTTGATTAGTACTAATGATTTAAAGAGTATAATGATAAAAATACGTCTTAAAGACATAAAAAGATAGTATCTTTTAACTAAGATGTATAATTCAAATATAAAATATGCTAAGTGTCTTAAGCACTAAAACATTGGATACCTCTAGTTAAGTTTTTGATAAATATACGTCTTACGAACTTTTACAAAAATTATACACCTTAGATGTACGATTTTGAAATACATCCTAAACTAATATACATCATAAAGTAACATCAAACTTGTTTTTATACTTACATGTGTACTTAAGTCTTGTCAATCTTTGTGCTTTGAATGCTTAAGATAACTACTATACCATTTTATCTCTATTTTTATCCATGTTTTTGTTCTAAAGCAAATACTCACATGAGCATTTAATGAAAAGTAACAAACATGATGAGGATAAGAAAAATTCTAAATCAAATAACCATCAAGCTCTGAAATTTGTCATCAAGAAAAAAACTAAATTAGAAATGTTTAGAAGAGCAGTTGATATGTCAAAGCTCAAAAAATGTAAAAAAGGAAAATATAGAAGACAAGTTTTCTCTCTCCTATGACAAAAGTTGAATATCTAGAAAACAAATATGTAAAGTAGAGTCATGTGTTCAATGCACATTAGAATGGGAAGAAAAAAGAGGAATGTTGTGTCACAACGGGGATCTCTTCTTAAGACTATATATATCAATGCATGAAGACTTAAATGAGTTATAGACACACAAATATTTACAAACTCGACTTTAAGCTCACTTGTGTTTGAATCTTGTATGTCTCTTTTTGTGATACTATTTGTAATTATTTCATATCCTTAACTTTGCTAAATTATATCTTATGTTAAACCTTCATATCCTCCCATTATGAGTTATTCATATCTTATATAAATTTAAGAATTTTGTGAATGACTTAATGTAAAACAATACTTGGGTTTACTTAATCATGTGATTGAGTATTGTAGCTAGAAGAAAATCCACTCTGTATGGATGAAGAAAAGAGGATCTTGATAGAGGAACTACTCCAAGCTCTCAAAGGAGACCAACAACAAAACACCCATAGTTTACTGTGAGTGAAAAAAAGCATGGTCACTTCAAGTTAAAGTGTCCCTAGCTTTCCAAGGAGGAAGTGAAGAAGAAGAAAAGGAATACCCTCTTCAAGAAAAAAAAAAGAAAGGTTTGATAGCCATATAGGAAGATCTAGATGAGGATACGTTTAACAAAGAAGGTGACGAAAAAGCCAATTTGTGCCTTATGGCAAACACTTTCCCAAAAGAGTCCAACATAAAGCTAGAGGAAAAGAAGATGGGGTAGATTTTTCTAACCTTGAATCCTTATAAGAAACTTATCATGAACTTTTTTCTAACTCATCCCTTCTATCTAAAGCCTATAAAATTTGAAAAAGAAGTTTTCAAAGTTATCAAAAGAGCAAGAAGCTCTTATTTCTAAAAACAAGGCTTTAGAAATAGAAAAGGCCAAACTTGAAGACGATTCTTTGTCAAAGCTAGACTAAGAAAAAGTTAAGAAACTTCAAGCTGAAATCAAGGACTTAAAGGAGAATCTCTCCAAGTTTGTAAAGGGATCAAATAATTTGTCTAAGATTATAAGATATTCAAGGCATCTCTTAGATAAGCTTGGCCTTAAATATGTGAAAAAGAAATACGCCCATAATAAGCATGTTCCCTCATGTTATTGTTGTGGCAAACTTGGACATATAATGTCCAAATGCAAACATCTACCTAAGAGAGGTATTTCTAAAATCTCCAAGCCTAACAAGAAAGGACACAAGTCCATTTGGGTACCTAAATTAAAAATTATTCATGTTACAAATATGCTTAACAACGGGAATAAAACTTTCATCTTGGTACTTAGATAGTGGGTGTTCATGACACATGACGAGAGAAAGGTATATGTTCCTAAGCCTCAAGGCAAGGAATAGTGAAACGGTCACCTTTAGAGGGAATTAGAAAGGAAAGATAGTAAAAGTAGGTAAGGTAGGTATATCATCTTCTACTTCTATTGATAATGTTCCTTTGGTTGAAAGATTAAGACACAATTTGCTAAGCATAAATCAATTGTGTGATGGTGAACATGATGTCTCCTTCAACAAAAATCTATGCATAGTCAAAAACAAGGATAATTTGTATTGTTTATTTCCTAGAGGAGAAATAATCTTTATAACATTAAACTAGGAGAACTGAAAGGTCAAAAGGTATCATGTCTAGTATCTATCAAAGATGAGAAATGGTTATGGCATAAAAAGCTTGGACATGCAAGCTGTAGATTAATCTCCAAGCTGAAAAGTATAACCTCTAAGAGGTCTTCTAAACTTGCCATACCAAGAGGATCATCTTTGTGAAGCTTGTCAAAAAGGAAAACATGTAAAAACTTCTTTTCAAAGAAGAAACTTTGTTTCCACTTTTAGACCAATAGAGTTATTACAAATTGATCTTTTTAGTCTTACTAGAACTGCCTTTGTGAGTGGTAAAAGGTATGGTTTCATCATTATGGACAATTATTCTAAGTGGACATGGGTTATGCTCCTAGCCCACAAGGATGAATCTTTTCAAGCCTTTAGTATATTTTATAAAAGAGTTCAAAATGAAAAAGGTGTTAAGAACTTTTTCTTCGATTTGAAAACAAAAATTTTCTAAGGTTCTATGAATAAAATGGAATTTCCCACAATTTCTTTATGTCAAGAATATCTAAACAAAATGGTTTGGTTGAGAGAAAGAATAAGTCATTACAAGAATTGAATAAAATCATGTTGAATGATAACTTAACTCTTAAGCACTTTTGGGCTATAGAAATGAATATTGCATGCTATTTGCAAGACATAATATATATAAAGCCAATCTTGAAAAAGACTCCTTATGAATTGTGGAAGGAATGTAAACCCAAACATATCTTACTTTCACTCATTTGAATGTCAATATTTCAATCTAAACACTAAAGATAATCTTGAAAAGTTTGATTCTAAATATGACGAAGTAATATTATTGGAATATTTTGAAACATCCAAACCTTATAGAATGTACAACTCTAGAAACTATCAAAGCTAGAGGATGAGACTAGACGAATTCAAACCAGAAGGTCAAACATTCATTGGTCCACCAATCGTCCAAGAAGAGCAAAAAAAGTCAACAGGACACAACTAGCATATGAAACATTACCATCTAGACAACCAAGTCATTGGAGATGTCCAAGACAAAGTCAAAACTATATCATCTATTAGGGAGCAAGCCCGTACAACCTTGATATTAGACATAAAACCAAAGATTATGAATTATGTCTTCCAAGATGAAGAATGGATAACGACAATGTAAGAAGAATTGTATTAGTTTTAGAAAAATGATGTTTGGAAGCTTGTTGAACTACCCAAAGACAAGTTAATCAAAGAATCAAGTGGGTATTTAGAAGCAAGATGGAAAAAACAAGTAAAGTTGTAAGGAACAAGGCTAAACTTGTAGAAAAAGGTTATTCATAATAGGATGGTATAACTTATACATAAACCTTTGCACTTGTGGCATGTTTAAAAGTCATACATATATTACTCTTATTTGCAGCTTATAGAAATATGAAGTTATATCAAATAAATGTGAAAAGTGTGTTTCTAAACGGAGTCAATAGTGAAGAAGTCTATGCAGAACAACTCTATGGATTTGAGAGTAACTTTTTTCCTCAATACATTTTTAAGCTTAATAAAGCATTAATGACTTAAAGCAAACACCTTATGCTTGGTATGAAAAACTAAGTTCCTTTTTAGTTGAAAATTGTTTTCAAGAGGAAAAGTTAATATAACTCTATTTTGCAAAATCTTTGGAATTGATTTTATTATTTCTCAAATTTATGTTGATGACATTATTTTTGGAGCTATTAATGAAAAGCTTTATGAAGATTTTTCAAAGATGATGCATGATGAGTTCAAAATGAGTATAATGGGGGAACTCAAATTCTTCATTGGACTTTAGATCAAGCAATGAAATGAAGGCATATACATACATCAAACAAAGTATGTCAAGGAGTTGTTGAAAAATTTCAAGATGGATGATGCTAAAGAAATAAAGACATCAATGCATCCAACTTCAACTCTTGCGACAGATGAAAAATTCAAGAAAGTATATTAGACCTTCTATAGAAGAATGATAAGATTTCTTCTCTATCTCACAATATCCAGACCTAATATCATGTTTAGTATATGCTTATATGTTTGATTTCAATATGATCTAAGGGAGGTACATTTAACAATAGTAAAATGCATATTCAAATATTTGATAGGAACTACTAACATTGGTCTTTGTTTAAAAAGGAATGAAATTTATAGATTAGTAGGAGATTGTGGTGCTAATTATGTTAAAGACAAGATAGAAAAAAAAATACTAGTGGAGGATGTCACTTCATTGGTGGAAGCTTAGTCTCCTAAATGTCTAAAAGACAAGGAACAATAACTCTCTCTATAGTAGAAGCACAATACATCTCAGTTGCAACTTGCTACTCACAGCTATTGTCCATCGAGTATCAACTAGAAGATTATAACATCTTTAAGAGTAAATTTTCTATCTTTTGTGATAACATTATTGCTATAAATCTGTCTAAGAATCCCCATCATGCATTCTTGTGCTATACATATTGAAATTAACCATAATTTTATTCGAGATCATGTTTAGAAACGGACAATGGATTTATAATTTGTAATAACTAAAAACCAACTTGCTGATATCTTTACAAAATCTCTTCCTGAAGATAGATTAGTCATTCTAAGGAACTTGGAATGAAATGGGTAAATGAATGATTAATATTAATATATGTGTGCCCTTGGAATAAGTGTACAAACCAGATGTCCTAAACACACTTGCATCTTATCCATGCATAAACATGCAAGACATTCAACTTATGGAGTCACATGCTTTTTTGTACCTATATGTTTATGAGCATTTGTATGCATAAGACAAACCATTTTGTTGCATTAACTAATAATGATTTAAAACTTAAGTTTATACTATGTTAAGTCACATCAAAGCAACTACGAACACAATTAACAAAAACCACCTACATCATGCCTCATAATGACACATTTATTATAGATTAGGCAACGTTTTTGTCTTTCATCATTTCAAATTTAAGTCAAAGCTAGTTTTGTTTTCTAAACCTAACTCTATAAATAGCCATAAAAAACTTAGAGTGTATTTTTCATTACATTTGTTTTCCAAAAAAAAAAACTATATCTTTAAACCTTTTTACTACCTTGAACCTTCAACAACTCAAAAATGGTTGCCAAACAAAAGGTTGAGGACTCTCTTGTCAGTCACACTATCAATCCAATTGACATGAACAACGCAACCATCAATATTGAGTACTCATTCAACATTGATTTTTTAAGAAAACCTATTTGGTCATCAAGGAGAGGATTACAAACTGTGGTATCTTAGTTTACATCAATTTGAAGGAGGTCATTGTGCCAAAACTAATTAAATTCTTTTGGAAGACTAGAAAATTCTCAAGTTGGAGAAATTTGTGGTATCCTAGTTTACATAAATTCTTTTAGAACCATTGCCACTACCATTGGATGTGAGTGTGTTGGAGCAAGCATAAGACAAGGTTGGGATATAGCTTATAGAGAATCTAATCTCATCGAAAAGATACTTATGGGAGATAAGTACCAAGAAAGGTTGAGTTATATGCCAACCTTAATCAAGAAGGTAAGGTATTTTAGTAGATTTTAAACAAGGTCATCCTTCACAAGGTTAGCTTAAAGGATGCACTCATGCCTATCCACAAATTCATGTTATTCCATTTTTTGTAAGGATTGCCATTCAACCTCCCTTACTCCATTTACATGAATCTCACTAGGAACATGAAGGGTCAAGGTGAGAGTAAGAACATTACTTATCTTGTATTGGTAAACAAGATCATCTAGGATCATAAAGTCTACAATGTGTTTTACTCTCTTCCTGTTAAGCAACAAGAAGTCTTTCTCAATAAAGGTGTGAAAGCCAGACATATGTCGTTTGGAAAGTCAACCACTAGATGAATCAATCTAGGGATCAACTTGAAGGACATATCTAAAGACTATGTGGAAGAGCCATAACAACAATAGGAACATCAAGAGAAGACGATTCCAAAGCCATGTGTGGTAGAGGAAGAACTCTTCAACTTCTTTGACTTGGGAAAGTTGGAAAAGACTTATTAGGGCAAGACGACTCACCCAAGGACTAGGTCATCTCAAACGACTAAACAACCTAGGTCCAGCCCTATAGACGACATGAAGATAACTAAGCATGTCAAGACAAATGCACCTGTGTAGACATCCAAGCCTGTGAAGAAGACCAGATGCCTATAGGACATGTCATGAAGATGGGACATATCAAACATACTATTGATAAGTCTCAATCCTCTAAGGTAACTTTGGATGAATTGGTTCAACCTTTGCAGGCTCCCCCTAAACACTAACCCAAATAGTTAACCTAACCTAGACAAAAAATTTCCATTAGACAACCAACCCAAACACAACCACTATATTACAACCACAAACAACATCCCAAACACAAACACAAGCCTAAACAACATTATAAATTGACCCATAAACATAAACTCATACTAAACCTCAAATTGCACCAATATCAGTCTTTATTGTTGTTCAAAAGAAGAAGTTCTTTTACCCTAACTTCACCTTTGTACCAATTGGGACATTAGTGATAGATGAAGATGGGAATGCCATGGTGGATAAAGATGGCAAAGTCATTCTTATTAGGTGTCACAAGTTTGACCTTCCAAATCAGTATAAATTTGCCTATAACACACCTGTACCAAAGCTTTTGCAACTTGTTCAACTATGCTATCAAGCCTTATCCACAATAGGTGTTGGTCCTTCACCTTGTCAAGTTGACTTTTGTATAGTTAAGCATGTCACCATCATCAACAACAAACTTGCAATTAGTATCAACCCCTCTCGTATTTTTTGTTTTTAGTGGAAAAGTAGAGAGATGGAATGATATGAAGAATTAATGGCCTTTTTTCTTTGTCAAAGAGAATGCCCAATTTTTACTACCATCCAAAGACTTAAGATGTCCTTTAATGGAACTTCCTTCATATAAGACTGGAGAATCCCCTATTCTTGAGTGGGAGACTTTTAATGGCTATGATTTAAGGTTTTCTAAAGCATACTTTCCTTTACCTAAAGGAGCTATCATTGATATAGGCTACCAACAACGCTTCAAGAGAAAAATCTTTCCTTAGGTTGTATGAGCGCCTATCTACAAAGATGCAAAAAGAAGACAAACTACTAATTAATAACTTACTATTGTTCTACAAAGAGAACTTCTTACCAAGCACTAAAAGGTTGCTTTGCTGAAACAACAAGTATAGTTGGATGAATCATGAAATAAGGAGTAGGAATTCATCATTCACGACAAACATCTAAAATTTTGTCTACTCCATCCTAGGATATCAAAATGATAGGTTTCATCAAAGTTTAACCTTTTGTGTTTGATCAAGCTACTGCTTATTCACTAGGTCTGCACACCACTTAGTCAACTAAGGTAAAAATCTATCTTGATAAAGTTTGTCTTGGATTGTCTATTATCGACATTAACATAAAAAAGGGTGAGAAGCCATGTGGAATCAAGATGTTTGCAAGGAGTAAAGTTGGATTTGAGCAATTCATCACTCACTTCCAACAAGCATACATGCGTAGACGATTCACGCATGAGCTTACTAAAAATGATGGATATATGTTCTGGAAATAGCATATGCATGAACCACTTAAACACACGTTTTCTTCTATATTGTCTTTAGAGGAGAAAGAGGAGATTTCAACTATATTGAAAAGTTCATAGGCAATACAACGGATTCATACTTATCACTTCAATGATATATTTTGTGGATTCTTGGTAAACAAGGACAAATCTCTTGTTTAGTCACATAAACTTGTTGAAGAAATTTGCACCAGTTGAAGAAATGTTTCCATATAAACTTGTGTCTCCTGTTTATTCATCAATGCCAATTAGTGTACATGAACTTGTTGAAGACCCTCCAAGTACACTTCCTCTTCCTCAAAACATGGTTGAAACTATAATGATTATTACATCTCACACATCAACTCTAGTCGTCTCTATTCCATTATATTTGCTATCAATCGCACAAGTAGAGCACATTATAGATAACAAGATTCAAGCTTACATGGAGAAGCAGGATGTCAAGTTTGTTGGAATGCTAAATGAGTAGGTGATGACTATTAATTTTGCATTTAATATAAAGATGAATACATCCTTGGCTCTCATTCTTGCTCTACTACAACAACTGGTCTCTCATGTACAACAACAACAACAACCTCCTCAAAATTCTAATCACCTTACTAATACATGACAATGATGGTCTGCTTTCATTTCATAGCCATTTTGATAATTCCAAAAGGGGGAGAAAATAGAATCAATCTTTAATATCAAACTAAGGGGGAGTTTCATGTAAAATCAGATATTTGTCAATTAAATAAGGGTGTTTTTATAAGCATATGATTTGCTTTATTTTGCGATGATACATTGCTTACTATTATTGTTTGCTCTCACAACATTGCATATATTCATATACATATTAGACTCAATGGAAGTTTTATATCATAACATATCTTCTTTTGCTCTAATTTTATTGCGTATACAGTCAAATTGTAGTATTCTTTATCATCATAAAAAAGAGAGAGGTTGTTAAAACCAAAGGCGTGAATAAACATTTAACTCTTCAAAAATCTATGGTTCAATGATAACAAATGAATAATATAATTTGATAAGTACTAATGATTTGATGAGTATGATGAAAAGAATATGTCTTAAAGCTATGAAAAGATAGTATCTCTTAACTCAAGTGTATAGTTCAAATGCAGAATAAGCTAAGCGTCTTAAGTGCTAAAATGTTGGATATATCTAGTTGATTTTTCAGTAAATATATGTCCTACAAGCTTTCACGAAAACTATATGTCCTAAATGTACAATTTTAAGATACATCTTAAACCAACATACATCCTTACATAATATCAAACTTGTTTTTATATTTACATGTTTACTTAAGTGTGATTAGTTTTTGTACTTCAAATGCTTTGGATAGTTGCTATACAAGTTTATCTCTATTTCTATCCATGTCTTTGTTTTTATGTAAATATTTAAATAAGCATTTAATAAAAAACAATAAGCATGATGAAGATAAGCAAACTTCCAAATCAAAGGACCATCAAGCTCTAAAGTCTGTCATTAAGAAAAAGACTAAAGTAGGAATGTTCAGAAGAATAGTTGATATGTCAAAGCTTAAAAAACAAAAAAGAGGAAAAGACAAGTTTTCTCTCTCCTCTAACATAAGCTTAACATCTACAAAATGAAGATGTAAAGTAAACTCATGCATTCAATGCACATTAGAATGTGAAGAAGAAAGAGGAATATTGTGTCACAACAGGTATCTCTTCTCAAGGCTACGTATATCAATGCATGAAGACTTAAAGGAGTTATAGACACATACCCAAATCTTTACGAACTCGACTTTATGCTTTCATACATCTAAATCTTGTGTATCTCTTATTGAGATTTTGTTTGTAATTATTTTATATCCTTAACTCTACTGAGGTGTATCTTGCACTAAAACTTTCATATGCGTTGTGAGTTATTCATATCTTGTATAGATATAAGAAAGCTAGGAGTGACTTAGTGTAAAAAAATACTTTGGTTTACTTAATTAAGTGATTAAGTGTTGTATCCAGTAATGACATTAAAGAATCCTTGGGTTAGGAAGCCAAAAGTAGCTTAGGGAATACTTGTTGTATAATTAGAAGTGGTAGATTCATTACTCGTATGTAAACATGTTTTTGTTTAGTGAAATCTCTCATGTTGAGAGAAAATTGGATGTAATTTAAGAGTTAGAGCAAACTAGTATAAAACTCTTTTTGTGTTAAGTTTATCCTTTATGCTTTTATATGTTTGTTTGCAAAATATTTTTCATATGCCTTAAAACGTCTTTTTTCTAAAAAGTTTGCAAAAATATTAAGAAAATCACACATATTATTCAACCCTCCCATCTAGTGGGCTTTGTAACCCTTCATTTTTCTGTTGTTATTTGACAAATTTCCTGGTTGAATTTTTCTACAACCCATTATATGTCATTACTTAACAGAATTAGACTAACCGAAGATAATAAAATCGAACATAAAAAGCGTGAGGTACTAAAAAAAAATTGATAATTGAGGTATTAAAAGAAAGGTTCACATTTAGTATTCGATGCTACCTTAAATTAGGTTGCCTCCAAAGCATAAACATGTGATGTGAGAAAAGAAATGTTAATGACACACTTTTTCTTATTTATTAAAATTTATTAAAAACTATTATTAGAAATGTGGATTATAGGTCTAACTCACTCTTACCAAACTAGCTTGTAAGGTAAGGGTTGTCCCTCACTTGTATACACTAATTTTTTTTCTCATTATTAGTTGATGTGGAATCTCCAACACATCTCCCTCGCAGCAAGAACTCAAGCGTGAAGTTTACAAGACTAAATATTTATGAGTGGTCCAATAATGACATGATAGGTCCAATAATAAATTGCTAGGATAGAGTCTCATACCATTTTAGGAATGTGAGTTATGAACCTAACTCAACTTTACAAAAATGACTTATAAAATGAGGGTTGTCCTCCATATATATACATTAATTTGACTTCATCATTAGTCGATGTGAATTTCTAATAACTATAAAATTTTTAGGTCTCATTTCTTATTAATTGATTCTCATCTTATATTTTAATATTCAATAAATTATAACTAATGATAGAATATATGTTCCAATGTTATAAAAAAAAAGAATTTTTTTATAAAGGAATGGTGGATTTGAATTTTACTTAAGAAAAATGTGTTTAACATTAAGTTTAAAAGGCATTAATATTTGACTTTACTATCATTAAATATTAAAGACATTAAATATGTATCCTTCTCTTTTGTGTGTTGTTCAACTAGATATGACTCTAAATACATGCACAATTGTTAGCTCAACACAATGGAACATGTCACCTTAGTTGTTCACTTAGTCACACCATTAATATTGAATGAACTTAAAGTATCCCTTAACCAAGAGTCAAAAATGACTCTCTTGAGGTATTAAAGATTTATTTAAATTTTAGTTGTTTTATTCTTAAATTAACCTTAATTTAAAAGATAAAATTAACTATGTGATATTATTTTGATGTATTTCACTCATTTATACCGATACATAGTAATTCATCTTCATGGTAAAATGTAAGTTTACGCAAACCTAATCCCATACAGTCTAGCGATTGTTTTTTTATTTTTGTTTATTAATATTGCGTAGTACAATTTTTTTAGAGTTATTTTATTTTACAAATAAAAAGATCACTTAGAGTCGCGTCATTTGCTATCTATAGTATTAGTATGTATCAGCCAATGTCACTTTTTGAATTTTTTTTCTTCTATTATTATCATATTTCTTCTAAATTAATGCATGAAAAGGAGTTAAATATGAAATTGATGTTCCCAAATAATATAAATAACATTGCTTTTTAACTTTTTTGTTAAGTGAATGGGATCACTCTCAAGAAAATGAGGTCCCGATTTGCCACGTCTCTTTGAATCTGAGTAAAACGACAATTCCCATCCAGCAATACATATAAATTAAATTAAATATATAACAACTGCCAACTCATTCAACTTTACTACCAAACTCAAAACTTAATAGAATAAATTAACAATGATGGATGACTATTACACATAAGAAATAAGATTTTGAGATGACAAAATAAATAAGTGTATTGATCAAATCAATTTATAAATGACTAGAATAACTTATTAAACAACTCTTTGAATAAATGGTTTAATGAGATCAATTTTTTATATAATTATATAATCAATTAATAAAAAATTATTTTATGGGATAATTATTATAAAAAATAATAAATATATTATATATGATAAATTATAATTAGATAATAACATAAAAAAAATCTTCACATGGTTAGTGTAATATAATTAAATTTTATTTTAATTAAGTATTTAATAAATTTATTCATAAGTATTATTTATAAGGTAATCTTATCATAATTTACTATTTTATGATAGATTTAAGGGTTTCTTTAGTTTAAATTTTGATAGAATTAATTTTAACATGATCAATTTAAATAAAATTAATTAATATTTAAATATGATAGTTAAAAGTGAGTTAAAAATAATTTAATTCTTCTAATAAAATAAAATTATTTTTAAAATAATAAATAAAACATAATTTATAGATTCAAAATTCAAAATTTTGAAATTTTATAT
>JAMLFT010006424.1:0-16075 GCA_026544285.1 Pachyrhizus erosus
TGGTTACAAGAATTAAAATTTCATTCATAATTATTATAATTAAGATAATTATTTAAAGAAAAATATTTAATAAAATTTTCATATTCAAAATTCAAACATAGTTATTTAGAACTTACTAATGTAATAACCATAATCATAACAATTTTAATTTATGATTCATAAACAAATCAAATATTTATAAAACACCATACAAAAACACACGTGTCATTTAAGACTATATATAATTAATACATGTAATTTAGATCTTAAAAATTTATTAGACTGACACATAGTTAATAGAAATTCTAGAAAAACAAATATATTTGTATATAGTATAGATTTATATATATTATAGATTTCATCATATTCTAATTGACATGGAGATCTCCAACATCATAGATAATTTTTGGTACATATAATTTTAAGAAAATGAATCCAATTCAAAAAAGAGGAAGCTTGTAAGTTCAAAAGAATACTCACATTTACCAAAGAAGTAAAGATTTGAATTTGCAACCTATTAGATATGATATATTTTCTTCCTCCACTTGACCAATCCCTTTGTACAAGTCTTTAAACACATATATGCATGACAATTTTCAAAAACTAAAATGCACCACGTAATTGTACAGACTTAATGTTATCTAATCACCTCATTTGCAAAAAAATCTACCGGATAACACTCATATGTCCAAGGATCTTAAAAGTTGTTTTTACATTGAATAGCCTTGAACCTATTTAATTGTTTGTCATATCAAACCTTACAATGGTCTGTTGTCGTACGGTGTTATGTACATCTACATGATTTGATATAATGCAATGTGATTAAGGTAAACAAACCAGGCCTCATCCTCAACCTGTATTAATGGTGATGATAAAACCATATGGGAATTGAAAATACGAAAAAAGAAATGAAGTTTGATGTATAATAAATACACACATAACCCTAAGCTTCCTTTGATAGCGTTGATACAGTCACAATTACTCATTTCTTTAACCTTAATCTTCTTTAATAATAAATACCGGAGGGGGGAGGGAGGATGAAGAAACAGAAGCAAGCAAAAAGCACAACGTAGAGAAAAATAAAAGGAAAAAAACAGCTACATTTACAGTATGTGCAAAGCAGAACTATAAGCTCTGAAGACTCCTAACCCACTATATCTGCAGTTAACTTGTCCAAAATGTTCAGCCCAGTCTGAGAAGCAATTACAACTGTGCATCTGCAATACATAATAATAGAAATAAATACGTCAATATTGTCAAGCAAAACCACTTTCCATGATTCTTTTGTCTAAAAATAATTTTAACAAAACCAAGGCAAAGTGAAACTGTGATGTTTTAAAGTGTCCAAGATGTTGACCATGGTTGCATTTTACTCCTTGGACTAAATAAATTGGTGCAGCTAACTCTAAAATGCAAAATATTAAAAATTTATACCCTTTGCATCTCTTTGTCAGTTATAGGAAATAACAAATAAGTTTGTAATTTTACGTGAATATGCCAAGCACTTCTTTTTTGTTGAATACTGAAAGACTGACTGATAAAGATAAATGAAATTGTCAGAGTGATTCATTTGATAGTTTATATGTTGAATACCTTATCTTAAAGTTCAATCAATGTGACTGTCAACTACTTATTTAAAAGAGTATAAAAGTTGGGAGAGAAAACTTACGGGATTTTAGATACAACACCATGGTCTGCAACACCATCAACTTTATCAAGGCTTTTTGCTACCTCAGCTGCAAGTAATACTATGTCAGTGAAACAGACCAGCACAAAGACTGAGTGAGGTTTATCACTTGAAACGCACATCACACTTGCAGAATTTACCAAGGTTTTCTATTGGAGATGTAAAGATAACATCAAGAACATTATGTCCTTCTCTGGTGACTACTGGAAAGTCACCTCCTAGAGGACCTGCTTGCCCTAAAGATGGTCTTCTCCAGACCTTCATTTACAAAGAACCACGATAAATATAATCACAAAATGTAAACTTCTTAATAAAAAAATTAAGAGAATGAAGAGAAATATGAGGAGCATAAGAAAACCTCCTTGATCAAATAAAAAATAAAATATAGGAAACAAACAAAGAGTACATGGCTCAAGAGTTTTCCAATCCCTTTGTATCTCCAAAATATAAACCAACCTAAATAAACCATGTATTGGCAGGCTAGCAGAAGTCAAGGAAGAAACTTCTGACCAAAAAGTCTGGCATCACAATCCACTTTTGTAATTCAGCAACCTTGTGATGTCATTGTTTTAACTCTAGTACATCTTTTTTCTCCAGTTTCTGATTCAAAAACTTGCTGTTCAAAACTTTTCAATATCTAAGTCCTGGAAGTTTAGTTTTTCAAAAGGTTAAAGGCTTTTGTTTGGACTATGACACTTTTTAGAATTAATATAAATGATCTGTTATGCAATTGTAAGCCTGACAACGCTATTCATGTTGATATCTGTGTAATCTGTTTTCTTCAAAGACAAACAATCATCCTTTAGCATTGTGATTGTTAAGTTCCATTAGCAACTTTGTAATTGGGTTTTCTTAACAATTTATAGTATAATGAATTTGTTTATAGACTACTTTCATCCTTTTCTGTCTGTTCACTGACCAGGAAAAGGGTTATGCAAGTGTTGCTAATGGCTACGGGGTACCACTGAATTTATAGTTGTTTTCGGGGACAAACAGCAATTTTCTTGTCTAGAGAAACATTATAATGAAAAATAAAAAACTGATTGCGTACTAAACATGGGAAGTATTTATTGACCATGAGAACCAAATAGGAAGGTCCCAATGACTGCATGCTGTATTAACTTACTCCTTTGATCCTCCAGATAGCAGGGTAATAGATCTTGCATTAATTTTGATCCACTGCTTATGTAAAACTTTATTACACTATCATCCTATCATGTATTGCCATGTTACCCAAAGAGTATGGCTTCTCATGTAATTGTTGTCATAATCAAACTCTTGATGGGTCAACAAATGACTGGATGATATTGTACAAAAGGTCTATGCAGAATAGTAGATCATAACTAAGATGAGATGTCTTACGAGAAAATATAAGATCAAATGATCAATAAGGAATGAAGATATTAGAGACAATGTTAGTGGCATCTATTGAGGAAAAAATGGTAGAATATGATTAGGACATGTGAGAAAAAGACCATAGAAACCCCATTAGAAGAACTGATCAGATGGACTAGCTAATGGTAGAGGTAGAGCAAGAAAGACTCTTATGTGAAACCATTGAAAAAAGATCTAGAATTAAATAGCCTCTCCAAAGATTTGGTTAAGTTAAGAACACATGGCACGTTTTATTAATAGAGCCATACCCAATTAGTGGCAAAATCTTTCAATTGTTGTTGTTGTGGATCATTAAAATATCCTAAATCATTTAATAGAGTAGCCTATACCCAGTTACATACAGTATCTATACACATCAACAAAGCAGACCATGTCAAAACACCATGATCTTTAAAACAATAAGGAGATCTTTATGTCATCATTGATTTTTAAGTTGGTAAGCAAGCAACCAGATAAAACATGCTTATTTATATGCATGTGTATAAACTCGGCAAAAGAGTAAATGTAGAGTGAACCTCAGCATCACCCAGAAACATGTCATCAATCTCTTCAGCAGTTGCCATCCAGTTGAGCTGCAAGGAAAATTCAGTATTAAAGAGAAATATACACAAGAAAGAATCAATAAACTAATATATTTCATAGCTGCTTACAGACTGAATTAAAACTGGAATAGAACCTTCCAGACCACCTTTGTACTGGTTTTCTTCAATGATGAACACAAGTTTATTGGCAGCATTTATTATAGACTGCAAACAAAAGAAAAAGGGGGGGAATCAATTATTAGCACAAGATAATTGATCTTCACAAAGAAATGCAAAGAAAAATGGAATAGTAACTCACCTTCTCCTGGATTATGGATTCCCCGCCTTGCAATTTCCGGCGCCCAATGATAGCAACAAGTGTTCCTTCTTCTATAACATCAGCATCATCAAATGCAAAATCAATCTACAACAGAGTAAGTGCCAATGAATCTACAGCAAGATTTATTTCAATTTTATGCAAAATAAAATCAAATGCACCTAACTTGACACATCAAGACAATCCAGCATTACATTTTTTTCTTTTCATTTAATTTCATTGTATCAAAAGATTTCTTCAAAGTTATGCATATAAAATGGAGTTTTTTTAATTATTGTTTGGAAAACTTTCACCAGGGATTGCATACAGGGCTTCCTATTCTTCTAAACATTCTGACAAGCATCCAAGAGCCTTCTAAAACAAGGAACACTCAACATTAAAAGAAAATGTAGATGACTGTTTTTGTTCACACTTGAGAACTTTCTTGGTAGGCATCCAATGGAATCCCAGCCTTTGCTGCCTCACTTGCACTTGCAACAGACCTGCATAAACCAATGCATCAATATCAAGTGGTTTGGTGGAATTTAGTAATTTATATCTAGACATTCAAATTGGAAGTAATACGTCTTTACAGAAGAGAAATTATCAATACTTGCATTAAATAGAAAAGTTTCTATATATCAAGGAAGTAGTAAAAATTCAGAAAACATAGTTCAACTTCAACTTTAACGTAGCATTATTTTTTAAAAAATAAAATAAAAAATAACATAGTACTTTAGCTCGAAGAAATGCAAGGAGGAAGAGCTCACATGGGAATCCCTACTATATCCTTCAAATTACCAGTGCGAAGCTGGCGACCCAAATGCTGAATGGCCATACCAGAAGCATGACCAGACCCCAATCCTACAACCGTGCCACTTTTCACGTATGTATCCACCTACCAAACAAGAACACATCTCTACAAAATTCATTCATCTCCGAATAACATGGACAATTATCAAGCATAAAAAAGAGTGTATTTGACACTCAAATACACATACATAACAAGTATATACACTTTTGTAAGAAAAACAAAGAAAATTTCTTAAGATATGCATAATGATAGCTATTGAATTGAAGTGAACTTTTTTCCTTACATGCATGCACAAACCAAAAGAAGGGAAATTTGAATGAAACTTGCAGAATACACAGCGCAAACAATGGGAATCATTAAGTACGTTTCACCATTTTGTCAACTAATTCACACAAAATAACAAAAAGGGGTGTTGGAAACATTATCAAAACACAATTTTGACAAACGTTGCAAAAGTCTACTAAAACGAGCATTATAGTAGTTGAATTGGCAGCAAAAAACAAGATATTGATCAAACTAAGAAAAATACAATAAAGTGAAATTTTTTTGAAAATTGAAGAAAGTGGTAACCATGAATTCATAGTTCGTACAGTGTATTGCGCTGCTCGGAGGAGAGCAGAACTGTCATCGAGACAGGAGCGAGTCACCATCCTCAGAAAATTGGGTCTGCATCTTCTTCTGCCCAATAGAGGCGTGGGTGAATGCAGAAGAAGCCTTGTGGAAAATGATGAAGATGAAGCTAATGAAGCCATTGCTCTTCAAGTCTCACTCTCTGCAGTTTCATCAATGGTTTCGATAGTGATAAGAGATAAGGGACTATGGCCACTCTACTGATAGCAGCAAAGCAATTTCACATATGATTTTTTTTTTCTCCCTTTAACTTCGCAGTATGTTTGGCAATCAATTTCAATTACTTTATAATTTATGAGAAATTCCTTTAAATGGTGTCTGAAAAACAATTTTATCTTCACAATTTGTCACATGTATTTCTTTCAAGTAATATCTCAACTTATTATTATTATTATTAAATAACTTTTAAATTCTTATAAAATAGAATTTTTTATAACTCTTTAAATATTTTTATTTTGATTTTATTTTTAAAATTATTAATTTTAGTTTTTTTTATCAAGATTATTTAATTCTTATCAAGTTAATACAAAATAATTATTTGTAATTTTTTATATAAATTATGTTTCTAAATTTTTATTTATTAGAAAAATTGATAAAAAAATTTAAAAATATATTTTACTATTTAACAATCGGAATTAAAATAAATTTTAAATTTTAAAAGATTAAAAAACAAAAAAATGTGCTGATTTACAGGGACACAAAATTATTTAAATTTTATTATTATTAGGTTTAATATATGAGTAAATTTTTAAATTATTTAAAATTTTTAATTAAACATCTAAAGTAAAAAAATGTGACAGATATTAATTTTTTTATATATTTTTTTAAATTGGATCTTTGAAATTAATACAATCACTACAAATTATTTTTTTTACATAAACTGTTATAAATTAATTTTAGGACCCAGTTAAGAAATTGTAAATGATCAAAGATCTACTAATATATTATTATTATTAATTCGGCTAAACTAACTCGTCCGCCTTGTGCACAATGAAGGTGCAATATAGTGCCTATACAGCTCTATAATTCTTCCTTCTGTTTTATTTAGGATTATAATTCTTCCTTCTGTTTTATTTAGGATTATAATTCTTCCTTCTGTTTTATTTAGGATTATAATTCTTCCTTTTTATTCATGAAGCTATCGCCATATATAATATATAGGATATAGAGCAAAATGTCAAGCAACAGCCACTACCAAACCTTTTCTAATAGATAAGGTCAGTCTCATGGATCAAGCCACTTCATAATATTTTGTCATATATCGTTAGTATATACAAACTATTTATCTCTATAAATCATTTTTAATTTTCCCTTTTTTTCTATCTCTCTACCTCTAATGATTGGTCTAATCTACTTTCGTTACAAACTTCCACACATGCCTAAATCACTGAATAGTATATTATCCCAACTTTATTGCTAATATTTTACATAACCAATCCTAAGTCCAGATAAAAATCGAGAGTTATATTAAGCAATCAACGTATAACATAAAACTTCGTCAAATCTATTACACGGAACAAGAAGGAGGTGTAGATCAAAGAAAACAAAACAAAATATTAGGAATGCATACTTGAAGCTGATCAACATCATCCATGAATGGTATTTATTGGAATTAAAACCAGATTAGACAGACAAAATAGTAGTTTTCAAAACAATAGAAAAGGAGTAACAATAACAACCATAAAACTACAACAGCATTGATGCCAACAATCTAAAAGTCAATTGCCACCATATACCAGCATCTCCATGGTATTTCTAACAACCCTGAAAGAGAGATAAAACACAAGATGAAAAACAGTAATTAGGAGGGGGGAGAGGGGAATGTAACTGCAACACACAACCTTGCTGTAGACGAAAATAATTTTATTATTTAAAGGAAGGCTTGCTTGAGATGTTATTTGAAAGCCAGTCTAGTCCCTCGTATAAACCTTCACCAGAAGTAGCACATGTGCTTTGGATATACCTGGGAAAAACATGCATGCACATATTTCAGGGATGCTTATACTTGTGTTAGGACTGAACAAGAGTAAAAATATTGAGGATTTATTTACCAGTGGCGCTGGCGCAGAGAGTTTAGACCAAGCTTATCAGTGATTTCAGCAGCATTCATTGCGTTGGGAAGATCTTGCTTGTTTGCAAAAACAAGCAATACAGCATCTCTTAACTCATCCTGTTCATGGAAAAAATTAAATTAATTACAAGGAAATTTTCACATATTCGTTAAGAATACACACACACACACACACCTCATTCAGCATCCTGTGCAACTCATCTTTAGCCTCACTAACACGATCTCGATCGTTGCTGTCTACCACAAAAATAAGCCCTTGTGTGTTTTGGAAGTAGTGTCTCCATAATGGTCGAATCTGAAACCACCCCATGCTACTGAATTATTAATCAATTCATCTTGAAGCACTACTTGCATCATGGTTGATAGAAATAGATATATAACAATGAGTCACGTGACCGTGGCAGTAAATGTTAAATCTAAAACAAGGGGTAGTTACTAGTAAGGTACTTTAAGTGAGTAGCAAATCATAGTTTAATGTAATCTAGCAATGATCACTTGTACAACAATATAACTCGCGTTTTATACAATCTTTCATGTCACTTTTCCAACACGAGGGATTGGTTTTTTGTGCTGAAATTGGACTAATTATATATCCTTTTACAGAATTCTAAATTCTCGAACTTCTACTATTCTAGGCCACCATGTTTGTGGTGAGAATTACAATACTATGTCTACAAGATAAAATGGAAGTTAGACAAACTTTTTATCACTCTGTCAAATTTGGACAACTCAAAACATGCCGAGTTTAATTCTTGCATAATACATTTTTGAGAAGGGACGAGAATTAGTCTCACAGCTTAAGAACCAAAACTTGAGAATAATTTGAAGTTTCATCCCAGAATCAAAGGTCCTAATTATGATGTTTGCAAACAAACATAAAAAAGTTGAACAACTCAATAAGTTAGAGGTTTTTTATAGGATTGTCTCCACAACTCAAGTAGTTGAAAAGTGAGAATAATGTCAAAGTTCAAAAGCACTCAAAATCAAATAATAATCAGAGGTGAGAAAATTCAGTGACTGATTCTACCAATGATCACCTTATCCTGACCACCAACATCCCACACAGTGAAGCTAATGTTCTTATACTCCACAGTCTCCACGTTAAATCCTGAATAGATAATCATGTAATTAAACATGATACAAAAAGCAGTGTGTTATACATAAAGCGGAAAGGCAGAAATAAAAATTCTTCAATAGTTTAAACTTTTGTGCGTATTTCCATGGATCATATAAAATTTAAGGAAAGCATACCAATAGTAGGAATGGTGGTTACGATCTCCCCTAACTTGAGTTTATATAATATTGTGGTTTTACCAGCGGCATCAAGACCAACCATAAGAATTCGCATCTCTTTCTTAGCGCAGAGGCGAGAGAAAAGCTTGCCAAAAGACAACCCCATTATCTGCCATTACAAAATAACAAGAATGTGGAGCAAGGCATCAAATTCCAGGTCTAGGATAAATTAAGGATAAAAATCATATAGTAAAATAATTTTAAATTAACTTGAAACTTTTTGAACATGACTATGATGTTATGAACAATTTTTCTAATTGGTGCGATTCCAAAGTCACATTTTCATAATAACAGCCTTATTGTAAGTTCTACTAGCAAAACTTACACATAACACGGGCAAGGGAGGGTGGAGAAATTACTACATAATCGTGAATCACCATGGTTTCCAATCAAGCTCCCTTAATCAAATTTTATTATAAACTGCCAAACACGGTTATGTAAAACGTAGAGATTGACTTAACTATGGTCACGAGTGGACCTGATTCATGTAATAATTTTCGGAAGGGTACTTATTAATGTCAGCCTAAATGATCATCGAAAACAAAAAAAAAATCCATGATTTACAATGCTTGGAGTTTTACACAGGGAAGAATTGCAAATGCTAAATCTTAATTCTTTCTCAAGTTTGGAAAAGTAAACAAACTGAAAAAGTTATTTGCCCCTAGCTCGAGGGAATGATTCTTTGGCTAAAAAAATCTTAAAAATGAATGTAACATGAATTGTATGATCGGCATTATACATCACGGAAGCCCAATTCAAAGATCAGAAGATTAGTGGTTCAATTCCATTTAATCCAAACAAGAAATTCAATCAAGTCACAAACGGAAAATCGAAACATAAAAAAAAATGCATTTCATACTGGGACCATCTATGATCAAACAATGTAATGTTATACACATATTTGAATTTAATTCGTTAGAAACAATAAAATAAAAATGCGTGAAAGGAATTGAATCCGTATTTCAAAAAGAGACAAACTTACATGATGAGAAATGAGAAGAGAGAGATAAGTCGATAGAGATGTAGATTCAGAGGAAAAATAACTAATGCTCACTCTCTCTGTCTGTAAAAGGTAACGCCAAAATCGGAAACGAATGTGAGTAAGTGAATTTTTTGGATTTGACCCATCTATTTGGGCTTGAGCCGGGCAAACAGCCAAGCTCAAATTAGTTGAAATTCTCCCTAAAAAGAAAAAATAAGCATAAAAATTTTTCTATCTTAAGTAAATTTACCTTACTTAATTTAATTAATTTTTTACAGTTAAATTAACTCAAATTAATTAGTATTCAACTTAAAAATATTGACATCAAACTATTGTATAGTTTCATTTTTTTTCTAGTACAGTATCTTTTCATTGACATCCAACTCTTCTATTTTAAAAGTTTGTAAAACTAATTTAAAAGAATAAATACCATTGGGAATTGAGATTTTCTGTTTTAACTTTTTACAGTAACTTATTATATAAGAAATGTAGTATAATATTTTTTAAACAATTAAAAAATTAATGCAATGCATAAAAAACATTAATGTATCATTTTTTAAACAATTAAGAGGATAATGTATGAATAAAAATATAAATAAGAGAATCTTGTGTAATTTGAGGAAACCTTATAAATGTGTCAATAAAATTTACTCAAATTAAAAAACCAGGTGTTACTATTTAAAAAACAAAACTTGGTGAAGAATGGAATTTCTGACATAAACATCAAAACCCACTACAAACTCGTTGCGTAATTTTCCTACTTTCTACAAGTTTACATACAGATTTTCTATTACAAAACGGAGGCCATCTAACTAAAACAGTGACTAATGTTTAAGTTCTGGCTGCACAAAAAAGTTTGATTAGTTCACAAACATTGGTATGAAATTATTCTGTGAACCGTTTATCTTAGCCTTTCTCTACTTTTCTAGTTTACCAAGTTTAAGGATGCAGAACGACATTAGCCATTTTATTGTAGCCTGTATATTTGGCGAAGAGCTAGCATGGATAATACCACAAGGCTCTGAGAACCCGAAGCAATCTTGCTTTCGAAGGGACCATAAACAATATAAGCGTAACTATAAGCTTCCACCATATATTTTAGCCAAAATATGTCCCACTCTTACTAACATTATTCAATATTTGACTTTTAACAGTTTGCAACTGAGAATTGGAGATCATTTGTTATGCAACTCATTGGAATTTTTATGCCTCTGCTGCTGTAGAAACCCGCTGCTATATTGTTCAATTTGCAAATAAAGAACGAGTTATAATGTCAAAAAGAAGTTGACAGGATTATAATGACAAGGAAAGACATCAAATCTGTTCCATCAGGAATCCTATATTATCTGCAAAATTGCCCGGATTTTTTGGGCTGTGTACTAAAAGTAATGCCCTCGGGATGTAGAATAGGACGAAAAACTTCAACTCTCTATATTCCACCCTACCTAAATACTAAGTTACAAAAGAAACCAGAATTTCCGTATCACAACAGCTTTAAAGAAGCAAAAGTTATGTTGTCAATAAAAATATTGAAAAGGAGCTACGTCTTTAAGAAAAGGGTAGACTGATCAGGCCTTGCCATACTGCATCATACAGTGCTTGAGTTTGAACGTGTCCATCAATAGATTGTCCCAGAACACAAGCTAGACATGCTAAAATGGAGTGTGTTGAATCTCTGTCTCTGCTCTTGCAGTGCAGTTGCACCTCTCAATTAAAAGACCTCAGACTTGATTGAACCGATAATCTCTCTGTCAAAAGGTGTTTAAATTAACTTTATGATTAAGAATGAAGCCTCGAGTTCACTAGAATGGATAGTCCAGTTACTAGAAGATAGGGTGTTATTCAGAGTCAGAATCATTACAAAGAAGACACTTTTGCGTAAACAACATATGTGTTAGATTCAATCATCTAAGGTTTTTGACACAGAATTCAAATTCAATAAGATCAAGAAATTCAACATATAACAGAAAGCTGAAATCACATCATGTAAATAATATACCAAATAAAGGGATGCGTGGCTCCTCATATCACCTAACCATTCTCAAATAAGTAACGGTGCTAAAATAAATAAGCAAAAGAAGAGGCATACTTATCAGTTCATAAGTAACAATCATGGTCGTTCCATAAAGTGACATGTTTAAAAATCTTGGTCCAAATCCCCTGTAAAATCCCCACCATCCATCTTCCTTAAGGAGAGTCTTTGCTGTATTCAATACTGATGGTCTTCCAGAACCATAGTTGTCCATAACCTTAGTGCAAATCAAAATTGACAAAAAATCCAAAATAGACGTATTACAGTCAAAACCAAAAAGAGAAAAAAAAAAAAACTATGCATGAAATAAATACTAACTGATTCGCTGACAGAAATATCAATCCCAATTTAAACTCCCAAAAATCTCTTCCTTGTTTAACAACAGCAAATCCTAAAACCAAGAGTCTTATTTCACATACCTGAAGACGTGTTTTCACAGTATCTATGGGAGTTGTGATAACAGAGGAACAAGCACCAGCCACCATGCCGGCAGTAGCTTGAACTGTCACCATTTCCATATGTGAAGGTTTGTTCCCCGTATCATCTTTGTAGCCCAAACTCCTAAAGCCAATTTAGATGCAGTCTTTTAAGTCCTATATGCTTTGTGTGGGAGGATGGATTATGGGAAAAAAGGATTGAAGAAGGAAAGAAAACACATTTATCAAAATGTTTCCACTGGTTTGATGGATTGAATAAAGTGACAGAAAAGAAAAAAAATTGGTAGGGTCCTTTGAAAAAACCTTCCATCCAATATTTGGAGAGAAAGGAAAAGGAAAGAGTGTTTTTTCCTGTAAAAACCAAATAGTCCTTACCATTTATATCATTCAATAAACATCCTTAGTAGATTATTTATTATAAACATAGGAGAGAAAGAAAAAACCTCCAAATGAGGTGTTGAGCGGCAGCATACGAACCCCACCAAAGTGCAGAAGCAGGGGACTGGGTTAGAGCCGTTAATCCAAAACCCCTATACAAGCCACGAAGGCCGTCAGCCTCCACAAGTTTACGAACCACATCAAACGGCCCTCTACAAAAGGTTGTCCCAGGAAGACCCTGTACCATCAACCTCTGACAAATCTAAGAAACAAAACCATTGATTAACTCATAACAAAACAAAAGTGAAAAAGGGAACAGAAAAAAGAGACAGTGAGGAATGAAGTACCACATCCAAGGGCACAAAGTAGACACAAGAAACCAAGTTGGAGAACAAGCCAGCGACCCCATTAGCGAGGGCAACACGCGAAGCTTCCGGAATGTGAGTGGCAGTGGATTGCGTGTGTTTTAAGAAAAAATCCTTAGAGAGTTCGAGAGAGGTGAGAGCGAGGACCCTGCCGGGTATTGAAGCAATGGCAGAAGTTCCGAAGCCTCTGAAGATTCCGGGAATGCCATCGTTACGGAGAATGTGAGCGAACAGCGAGATTCCTGACGCGTGGGAGCCTGGCACTTGCATTCGCGTCTTCACCACTGCCGTGGGATGAAGCAGGGCTGATTGAGCGGTGAAGAGAATGGCGCCAATTGTGTGAAACCTAGTTTTATCCAATCTAACGTTAAAAAAAAAAAAAGTTAGTTAAATGTTTCAAGTGTAAGTAAGTTGAAGTAATTAAAGTACCTATCCCAGTCTATGTCTGTGTCGGCGAGGGCAAAGTCCTCTGCTTCCATGGCCATAAATACTAATACGGTCTGGTTTGGTTTGGTGTGGTTTCTTGAATGCTTTCTTTTGCTTGGTTTAGTAGCAATGGGATCAAGTGTTTCAAGGAAGGAAGGAAGGGGTAACCGCTTCTGGAGAACGTTCCAGTCTTCTTCCAATTACAAAAACAAGTAAACAATGATATTCAATTACAAAGATAAAAGGAAAATCTCATCGTATTATTATTATTATTTTAATTTTGATTAGAAAAATAATTATCTCATCTTACTTAATATTTAATATTATCTTTAATATAATTTTTTTTTATTATTGACACAAATTTAATTTTTGTGTGTCGAAATAATGTTCAGCGGATCCACAGGGACATGCAACTATCATAAACTGTCGATTAACCGTAATTTCTCAATCGTAAGGTCCATTGTATTTAGGCTTCAATTGCACAAATCCGTCTACAATGCATCTTCATTCCCTTCAACCCTAACCAATTCATCCCATTCAACAAACCAAAACTGCCTCTGTTTTTGCCTTTTCTTTTTACACGGTTTTTTCTTCATCAGATACACACAACATCACCATGACCACTCATCATTAACAACACACCCTCATAGATTGTCACTCTCGTAAGTTAAGGTACGTTTCGCTCTACACTCTTCTCGTAATATAATAATCTTGTTGTTTTATAGGGTTCATCAAGTGTGATTTATTTCATCTTTTCAATTTTTTTAATGAATTGATAATTGTGGATTGCGTTTAGCATGTATTGAACCGCCAGATTCTGACGGTGTTAGATTATAATTTAACTCGTTAGGTCTTGTCTTTCCATAGGGTTTGAATGCTGCGTTGTGTTGTTGTTTGAACAAGGGTTTTTGACTGTAGAGATAGATATACGAATTCGTTATGGCAACGGCGGAGGCAGCTTCTGCTGGGTTTTTAATATTGAGAGGCCTAAGGAAATGCTAACCTTGAAATTACTAACACGCCTATCAAAAAGAAGTCGCACACCACGTAGAAGTCCACTCACTAACTCATTACCTTAGCAACGAATGCTAGCCACTTCAGATATCTGTGAACCAATCTTAGGATCGGACACCAATTTTTTATAGGGTGTGAAACCAATTTTAGTATTTCTGTTTGATTCATGTCAAACATGGTGAATTTAACTAGATGAGTCTCTTGTAAGCCAATTTTGAAGCTTTGTGCAAGATATGTTTCTTGGCATAAAATCTGCAACTTGCCCGTAGCAAGGATGACTAGGAATGATGTAATTATAGCTTTTTGCTGTGTGTTTGTACTAGGTAGCATTTGTGCTACCTGTAATTGTTTGTGATTATAATTTTAATTGCTCGAAGCTATCAACAGAACTAGAATATCAGACTTTTGTTACATTGATTTTATGATCACGTCCCTGTAATTACCTGCACACTCCTCGTGTTTCATTATTAGTTTATCCTATTTTTGCCTTTGGATTAAATATATATTTGGTTTCTATGGTAAACCTTGATCTGTATTTTTGTCTCAATACTTTAGAAGATCAGCTTTGGATATTTATAGTTTTGCTCCATTTGGATTTTGGTCCTTATAACTAATTAAACATTAGTTTTGATGTTTATCTGTTCTAAAGTACATATGTGGCTTATTGCTGTGGCAGAGGGACCAAAACTTATAGACTGAATGAAATTGTAAAGTAAAAATCAAACTTTTAAATTTTTAGTAGAGAGTATAATCAAGTTGAGCTAAATTATATAAAAAAAATCATATATATTTTGTATGGGATAAAAAATCATATTTTTGGAAAAGAAAAAAAAATCAACTTGGGGCTCGTGATCTCAGCTTCTTGTCAAATCATCCTTATTTTGGGATAATTTGGTATGTAAGTTGAACTGCCAGGGGAGCAACAGAGATAAATATTGCATCTAATTCAGTCACTAATTGGCAAATAGGTAATTATAAATCTTAATGTTAAAATATCTATGAATTTTGATCATTAGCATCATGAATGCATCGTATTGATTCATGTCCCTCTAGCTAGTCCTGATATAACAAGGACCATGAAGACATGTTAGGGACAAACTTATGCATATTCATAAATGGAAGCTAATGCTTATAAATGGTAGTCACTTATCCAAATTTTATCCCCATCTTTTAATGCTTGTTCTTGATTTGTTCTTCCTTGGCTTTGCTTAAAGGTTAACTTTATTTTATTCTTCATATTAGTCTTTGTGTTTGTGTATTTTGACATTTCTAGTATTGTGTAATGTTCTTTTATTTTAGAAAAAAAAAAATAGTATATTAAAAAAAGCACTACTTAAAATATCTTACTTTATATTGTTAATATGTATTATAAAACATATTTAGTGTCTCGTAGGAATTGACCAATAGTCATTATTACCAATCAAATTTCAACACTGCTCCTAAAGTCACTAAATATAAAATAAAAAAAGATGTGAAAAAATAAAATATCTTAGTATTTATCTTTGAATATGTATGTATTTCAATGTACATCACAAGTTATTATATAGACAAGAAGACTAGGAACTCTCTCACCTTATGATTTTTCTGTAATAGCTCTCATTCATAAATGGTCTTTATTTCAAAATTGGCAATCTAAATTTAAATTTTAAAATGTAATTTTAGTTAATTCAAAATGTTATTCCTAAGATGTGATTCTTAAATTCTAACATTCTACCACTTAAGCCTACAATATATA
>JAMLFT010006425.1:0-16070 GCA_026544285.1 Pachyrhizus erosus
AAATAGTTGCTAATTTCCATAATAATAAAGCCTAAAAGACACAAATAAATATACGAAAAATTGACACTTATCAATCACGCCTTGTCCATTGTGTAACCCGATTCGAGCCTTTGTTGCATTCCACGTCTGGTTCCAAGAGACGCGAAGCTGCAATAAGGAGGAAGGTGACACTATAACAACCTCTTTTCCTTTGTCAAAGATCTGCATGAACTGTAGGAGTTGAACGCGAAAGGTAAAAGGGGCCTCTGAATCCTAAAAATCAAATTGAAATTTTTGTTTCGTGTTGTTTGTTCTGATTTTCCATGGCTTTGTTACCCAATACGCAGATCATTAAGTTATTCTTGATTGTTTTGGATATTGGGTTGAATAGTTAAGCAAAATGGATGTGAGGAGTCTAGTAGAGGGAAAAGGGAAGAGAGGGGAAGAAGATGACGAAAAAGAAGGGCTGAGAATAGTAGAAAAGGGTGAGAAAAGAAAAAGAATCAGAGAAAAAGGGAGGTGAGAATGACATAAAGGGGGTGAGAAATGAAAAAAGAATTAGAGAACAGAGGGGTGAGAATAACAAAAGGGGGTGAGAATAGCAAAATAATAATAATAATAATAATGATAATAAAAATATTCTAATATTGTAATAGTAAATTTTGATGATAAGAAATAATAATGATAAACTAGGAGTTAAGATTGAATTCAAATTAGGATTTTAGAAAAAGGTTAAAGAAAATAAAGAATAAATTTTTACTATCTTTATTTAACGTATTTATTTATTTAATTACTTAATTCTCAGTTTTCTTTATGCATGCTTACAATTACAAGTTAAGATGGAAATGACTGTGTGTAAATTATGAATTGAAAAAGGAGGTACTCGTTACTTCTACTAATTGCTATTATCTATTAGTCGTTAAGCATAAATTATAATTTATAGGACTACATACTTTATTCTTGTTATTAAAATATGAAGAAAATTCATTATGTTCGAGGATATTTCGATAAAAAATAGTATATTGGATAAATTTTTGGAAGATAGAGACTAATAAGAATAACAAAAAATAGAATATATATTGAGAGGTGACGACAAGTCTCAGACAAGATTGATAACCTTCTGTGTGTAAATGCATTATTAGAGAAATTGAAGATAAAAAGACAAAGAGCTTGACGTATAAGAGAATGTTAGAGAGTTTCGGACATTTCTGACCAGTTAGAGATAAGTCTTATTGAATAACGTAAAGTTGTGATAATACCAAGGATGGAGACTTGGTCGCAAGGATGATAGAAGTAGTTGACGTATCACATGAAATTATCACGTGTAAGAATTAAGACTAGAATGTTGCATGGGTTGACCATAACATATACTTGAGGGATATTCGTAGGCTTTCGGTTAGTCCTTATGGGTAATATAAGGTGTCAAGTTGTAATAATTGTAACATTAGAGGGATTCACATAACCGACTTAGCGTTCCCAACAAAGCGGAGCATTACCATGATTCAGTTAAGAGTATCTTGATTCATTGTACTAGATAGGATATGTACACCCGATTGTCACCTAAAAAGGAAAACTTGGATTAAATAATATGTTTCGCATAAGCCCTCTTGGAAATAGAAAGTTTAGAGGCATCAAGGGCCCTAAAATACGATTAGTAGAACTTATTGATAGGCGTGACATGGTGAGGAGAATGTACACAATAATTGCTATTTTATTGTCGTAGTATTCTATGTTGGTGTATGCTTGAGGAATGATGATTCACTTATACAATCCCCTACTTTTCAGGTGAAAATGTCAAACATAAACCTATTGACTTTCAAGTGCCAGAGGCAAATCATAACAGAGTGATGATGACAGACCCTGACAACCAAAGATGACATTCTAGCTAACGGGATGACAGTAGATACCCATCTAACATAATTTAGGAAGCTTGAAGATTTCATGTAGCCTTTTGTAGTTGACTACATGTTATTTTTGTATAATTTAAATCATAGTTGAAATGGGTGTAAACACTATTCTTAGGAAGAAAATAACGTTTTGTAACTCACTTAACTTATATTGCTTGTAAATTTAGATTTGCATGTTGATTATAACATTTTATTCAATTTCTTACTTCAAAACTTTATTTTGGGAAGGAATAACAAGATTTATTTTACGCTTTAAGTTTAGAACGAGTAGATACGAATTATTTAGTAAAAGTACGTGTTGTGACTTATAAATTTTTTTAAAGGTTATTTCTGAAATAAAAAAATGGGTGTTACAGACATTACCCTATTAATTAAACTTTTCAATATGTATTATGTCACTTATCTAATGTGGACAAAAAACTTTTATACGCCAAAAACTCTTTAATATCTTTGAAATTTTGCCCAAGTGCTTTAACATTTATAAAACAATAATTTTTTTTTAAAAACATGATTTCATTAATTAAAAAACATAAAGCTTTGGTTTCAATACTCTTAATAAATTATAGCAGGTTAACCTATAATATTAATAAGTTGTTTGTTTTTTTTATTGCATAATAAAAAATAAAACAAACAACCCTTCTTTGTGCTTAAGAAGTATAGTACACCTTTTAAGTAAACTAACAATTCAATAATATTATCAATTTTTTCCTCTCCTTTAAGTAAGAAGAGTTTCATATGCAATATATAACAGAAGTCATGCTTGCATTGGATACTAAATGGGTAGAAGTTTTTTTTTCTCTTGATGGATACTTTTCTCCTAATTGTACAAGCAATACCTTAACAAATATGAAGTTGAGGTATTTTTGAAGTAATTTGAATTGTCTTCATGAACAATGCTTTAAGCTCAATATTTGAACTTAAGTTTCAAACTCTTGCCTATGTGAGTTGCTTTATGAAAACACATAAACTTGTGAAAACTTAAATAGGCTTAGTGAAAAAAAAAAATACTTATTAGTTATAACATAGAAAGGTGACATGTGTTGTAAGTATAAAGAGACAGTGAAGAATACTTATGTAAGTTGTTGATAGTAGAATTCCTTTAGGTGAAAAAACTAGACATGACTCTTGATTGAAGAGTAAATTAATATAATTTTTTTCTTGTGATCTTTCTTTCTCATGTTTAAGCTTTCCTTATGCCAAAGTTGTTTTTTCTTATAAAAAACTACATTCGTGAAAAAGTTTTTTAAACACACATACATACAATTTAACCTTTTTTATGTGTATTTTGGTTATTCTCATGATAAGAAAAATAAGAAAAAAGTGTTACAATTATGATTCGTCATTTTTTCTTGTGTGGATCCATTGATTTAGTGAGACATATTAGAGTTAATTGTTATATTAAAGATATATTCTAGGCATTTAATTGACAATAATTAAGTTTAATGATGATATGTTAGTCCCTATCTTGTGGTGTGATTAATACTTAAAAATTTAGCATTTAATAATTATAATTTCGGGCTTAGATCTCAACCTAAAATTTAGGAAGATTCAAAGTCTTTCATATTTATTTTTCTAAATTAATTGAATGTTTCCTAATTTTTCTCTTGTTATATCATTTTTAAAACTACTTCAAAAATTTATATGCATAAATTATAATAATATAATTTATAAACTTATCAAAGTTTTTATTTTCATTTTTATGTTATTGGATAAATTATATATTATGTTTATTAATAACTACTTTAAGAAACTTAACACGTTACTTCCAATTTATCTTTAATTAACAATGACTTCCGGACCTAAGAGTACCAATTTATAGTTATTTATCTAGTTGCTTAAAAGCTTTTTTTGATAAATTGTACACTTCATTTTAGACTTACGAGTTTTTGTTATATTTTTTACTAATAATAAATATTAAGTGAGTTGTTTAAATGAGCTAAAAAAATGTTTTTTAGAGCAAATTACATTCAGGTTCCTTCAAGATAACGCTTATTACACTTGCACACCTACCTAAAATGTCTTACAAAAACACTTTCTATGTCGAGTTGACTTCGTTAATGAAAATGTGTCACATGCTTGTTATGTGTCTTTTAATGAAAATTTTGGATAGTTTTGTCCTCTGTACTTGTAAAGATTGTTTTTGAAATTAAAAGAACAAATTGCACTTGTACCCTTTCAATTTGTTATTTATTACACTCACATTTCTTCAATTTAACATTTATTACAGTCGCACCTCTCATGTTAATGTTAATTCTTGTTGATTTGAATACGTGACTTTTTCATGTTTATCTCATTGTCCAAAACTAGATGTGATTTAGATATGTAAGTTTTTCATGTTTATCTTATTGTTTAAAACTAGACAAAAATGTACATGGTTTAAACACACTTATTATCTATTAAGTAAAAGTGACTATTTTATAAATAATGTATGTGAAATATTTAATTATTGAGTGTGTGAAATATTCTATATAAGCAATTGAATAAAAAATAAGATAAATATGAAAAAAATCACGTATCCAAATCAACAACAATTAATATTAACATGATGAAGTTCAATTGTAATAAGTATTGATTCGAGAGGGTGTGAGTATAATAAACGATAAATTAAAAGTATGCAAGTGTAATTTACTTTTTTAGTTTCAAAAATAATATTTCAATTTAAATAAAGGGCAAAAATGTCTAAAATATTTATTAAAAAAGCATGTGACAAACATATAACACATTTTTATTAACGAAATCAATTCTGTAACAATATATAAGTATTTTTATAATAAAATATCTAAAATTAAAAAGGTCACTATAAAAATATTTTAAACAAAAATATAAATTTAATAAATGTCATCTTAAAAAATATAAATGTAATTAACTCTTTTTTTATTATTTAAAATTGATCAAATTATATTACTTACAAAAACAATAATATTTATATAAATCATATCATGTCATCCCTTCGTTAATAAATTTTGTTAAACAACATTATTTAACTTAAAACATCCTTTATATCCTTCAACCTTAAAAATATTGTAATTTATCTTCAATTAAAAATGTGCTAATTTTCCGTTTGCCAATCGAAGCTAAGATTTTATTAAAAAAAATCATTTACTTATTTAATTTTGTTTAGTGGAGTGTCCTGTTGACAAGAATTTCCCGGTTCTCACCGCCACGTGAAAGTCCAAATCCATTGGCCGCTTCTCTCGCCTATATATGACCACTCTCTCTCAACATTTTATTTCTTCGAACCCAAACCCACATAATTGGTATTTCCCTCTGCTAGGGTTTTCACTTCACTCCTAGCACAGCACGTTTTGTCTTTCTCTAAATCCCACCGTCGCACAACACAACAGAAATTCAATTTAAAAGCTTAATTTGAACAAACGTAACGTTGCTCTCTGTAGAGTGAGAAGAAACATGGATTTGGAAGAGGAGCAGGAGTACGACGAGCAAATGATGGAGGAAGAAGACGACGAAGAAGAGATCACGCAGGAAGATGCGTGGGCCGTTATATCCGCCTACTTCGAAGAGAAAGGCCTCGTTCGTCAGCAACTCGATTCCTTTGACGAGTTCATCCAAAATACCATGCAGGAAATCGTCGACGAATCCGCTGACATCGAAATTCGACCCGAGTCGCAACACAATCCCGGTCACCAATCCGATTTTGCCGAGGTTGATACCTTCACCTTCTCTCTCTTCTACATGCACTATTTGTTAGGTTAACAATGATAATGACTTGATTCAATTCAATTGTGCAGACTATTTATAAAATCAGTTTCGGTCAGATTTACTTGAGTAAGCCTATGATGACGGAGTCTGATGGAGAAACCGCCACACTGTTTCCCAAGGCTGCTAGGTTAAGGAACCTTACGTATTCAGCTCCTTTGTATGTTGATGTCTCCAAAAGGGTCATTAAGAAGGGGCACGATGGGGAAGAGGTTACTGAGACTCAGGATTTCACCAAAGTTTTCATTGGCAAGGTGTTTGTCTCTCTTAATATTTCGTTATTTTATGCTTAAGCTCAATAACTGATTAGTTAGTGATTGGTGTTTTTTTATGTTGTTATTGGTAGGTTCCTATAATGCTTCGGTCTAGTTATTGTACGTTGTACCAGAATTCGGAGAAGGATTTGACTGAGCTTGGGGAGTGTCCGTATGATCAAGGTGGGTATTTCATTATTAATGGGAGTGAGAAGGTTCTGATTGCTCAGGAGAAGATGAGCACCAACCATGTTTATGTGTTCAAGAAGAGGCAGCCGAACAAGTATGCCTATGTGGCTGAAGTTCGGTCCATGGCCGAGTCACAGAACAGACCGCCCAGTACTATGTTTGTGCGCATGCTCTCTCGGACTAGTTCCAAAGGGGTAATGCCAATTGTGCAATGTAGAGTTTTTGGGCAAGTTTTTTCGTGGTTGTTTCATATGGCATGTCTGAGTATATGGATTTTTACCCTTTCAGGGTTCTTCAGGACAATATATACGCGCCACACTTCCTTACATTCGAACTGAAATTCCCATCATTATTGTGTTCCGAGCATTGGGGTTTGTTGCTGATAAAGATATACTAGAACATATATGCTATGACTTCTCAGATACTCAAATGATGGAGTTGCTACGTCCTTCCCTGGAAGAAGCGTTTGTAATTCAAAATCAACAGGTGCTAGTTTTATATATTACTTGCTTGCAGTCACGGTGATGTTTGCTTATCTATGCTTGCTTATCTAGTCTAGAAATTACAATAATTTTTAATGGCACCATTATACAGTCCCATCCCATTTCGGTCTCTGAATTATTATTCCCTTGCTCAGGAGATCAAGCAGTGTTATTTTTTTTCCTGAATTGCATACTTTAAATTCGTTCCCTTTATAAATTGCAATATGTTTTCTCTTCCTTTACTGAATTCTTTTCCTGTACAGCGTCATCTGATTTTGCAGTGGAATGGTTATTTATTTTTAATTTCAGATGATTGAAAGCTGGTATTATTAGTGAATATGGTAATGGTTATTTCTTTTTAATTTCAGATGATTGAAAACTGGTATTATTAGTGAATATGGTAATTGTTATTTCTTTTTAATTTCAGATTTTTTTAGAATTTTATTAGCAGTGCAATGTGGCATCATTTTATACACTTTTTTAATACTCCACTGGTTGAAAACAGACACTTCATGTCACGATTGGGGAGTTATCTTTTGTAATAACACTTTTGATTGACAGTTAGTTTGAGAGGTAGTTTTCAGGATCATTTGAAGGGTAAAACAGTTTAAGAAATGTGTACACGAAAGATGGGTATATCACCTTTATTATTAGTATAGATATTTAGCATTAGGTAATTTTGTTTATTTTCTAATAAAATTATCTCAACTGCAGGTTGCACTTGACTACATTGGGAAAAGAGGTGCAACTGTAGGTGTAACCAAAGAGAAGAGAATTAAGTGAGTGGAGTTGGATTTCTATAAAACCTGAGGATGATTTGTCTGACACCCTTTATTGAGTAAGGGTTACACTTGTATCATAATCTGCAGGTATGCTAAGGAGATCCTTCAAAAGGAGATGCTCCCTCATGTTGGTGTTGGGGAATATTGTGAGACCAAGAAAGCTTACTATTTTGGGTAAGTTTACTCCTTTTTCAGATCCCATGTTTTCATTATTATGACTGGGTGAGTATTTATTATACTACCATTGTCCTAGATATATAATTCACCGGCTACTGCTGTGTGCACTTGGGCGGAGGGCTGAGGATGATAGGGATCATTATGGAAACAAGAGGCTGGATCTGGCTGGTCCTTTACTTGGTGGTCTTTTTAGAATGGTTTGTTTCTGATATTACCCATTTACCTGTCTTTTTATGTAGTAACTTACTGATTAGTCAAATCCTGGCTATTGTTACTTGTGACGCAGCTATTCAGAAAGCTAACAAGAGATGTCAGGGCGTATGTCCAGAAGGTTTGTTCTGACTTCAAATTACATCTATTGCTGTATTCATTTTGCAGTGCCTAAACCTTTGTACACCATGAATGGTGTAGTGTGTTGATAATGGGAAAGATGTTAATCTGCAATTTGCTATCAAAGCAAAAACCATCACAAGTGGACTTAAATACTCACTTGCTACTGGTAATTGGGGGCAAGCAAATGCTGCAGGGACTAGAGCTGGAGTTTCACAGGTATGAATATAAATTATTGCATTATGGTTCAAGTAACCATTTTGCTATGTCTTCTATAGAAGAAATAAGACTGATCTTTTTGATCTTCTGCTTCAGGTGCTGAATCGTTTAACCTATGCATCTACTTTATCTCACTTGCGAAGACTGAATTCCCCTATAGGGCGTGAAGGTAAACTTTATTTGCTATCCAAGCATGATCCCGCCTTCAATATTTTCCTCCCCACTTGTACATTTCTTGCATAAATTAATATCATGAATGAAATATGGTAATGTGTTCTCACTTATTTCTATAGATTCACTCATTATGCACTATTGCAATATTAATTGTTTGTCTAAGTTGTAATCTTTGCCATTTTCTTCCTTTCCCTTTTTATTCCAGGGAAGTTGGCCAAGCCAAGACAGCTGCATAATTCTCAATGGGGAATGATGTGTCCAGCAGAAACACCTGAAGGACAAGTGTGTATTTTGCTTTCCAAGTATACTACTATATTACTACTTGTTGTGAGGAACTCATCTTTCTCTCTGGTATTTACAAGTGTGATTGGTCTATTATGTAGGCATGTGGACTGGTGAAGAATCTGGCATTGATGGTCTACATAACAGTTGGTTCAGCAGCATATCCTATTCTAGAGTTTTTGGAAGAATGGGGCACAGAGAATTTTGAGGTTAATGTCTTTCCTGCATAAAGTTCATTTGTTTCTTTCTCTCTATATGATTCCTGTGTTTAAATTTGTTTATTCTCCTTCCTTATAGGAAATTTCTCCTGCCGTGATTCCCCAAGCCACAAAAATTTTTGTAAATGGTTGCTGGATGGGTATCCATCGTGATCCTGATATGTTGGTGAGAACATTGAGAAAGCTGAGACGTCGGGTAACTACCATTTCACTTTTGATTTTGTTTTACAGTTTTTTTTTTGTTTGAATGAATCTGTCAGCAAATAGCAAATCCCCTTCCCACCCCTATTAAAAAAGATAGCATGATATAGTAATAGTAGATAAGATACATAACAATAGCATTATTTTCCATTTTTACTCTTATGGCCCCAACAATTTAATCCTAACTAGGCCAGATGTTGCTGCTTATTATGAAAGCCCACCCATGTCTATAAGAGTCTTCATTATATTTTTTAGAGGAGGCTATATTATGGATCAACTTTTGAATAGTTGGTTTACCGATAACCTTGCAATAGAGCCATCCAAATAATCATTATTTATCCTCTTTGGGGATTTGATTGACTAAAGTTTTGCTTAGATGTTTTGTGCTGATGTTTTAATTGTGGGGTGGTGCTGATGGCTCTTCGTGTGGTGCAGGTTGATGTTAACACTGAAGTTGGTGTTGTCAGAGATATCCGTCTTAAAGAATTGCGTATATATACAGATTATGGCCGTTGCAGTCGTCCTTTATTCATTGTGGATAAGCAAAGGCTTCTCATAAAGAAGAAAGATATTCATGCTTTACAACAGAGGGTGAGCTGGTAGTAACTGCAGCATATATTAGGAGCTGATGTTGTTTCTGTAATTGCTTAACTCATTATTCAATTGCTTCAGGAATCCCCTGAAGAGGGTGGATGGCATGATCTAGTGTCCAAAGGCTTTATAGAATATATTGACACGGAAGAAGAAGAGACTACAATGATTTCCATGACAATTAATGTTAGTACTATAATTCTTGATTTGGAAAGTGTATACCCTTTATATATAGGTTCCTTGATGCAAATTTAGATGCTATAAACAACTGAAAATGACTATTGAATAAATGTTACAGGATCTTGTACAAGCTAGGCTCAATCCAGAAGAAGCATATTCTGATACTTACACTCATTGTGAAATTCACCCATCACTGATTTTGGGTGTTTGTGCTTCCATCATACCATTTCCTGACCACAATCAGGTATATATGTTTTTTTGTGTACTAATTTTGATTAATACACATTATCCATCTCACTTACCTTTGGCTGGTGCAATCAGTCCCCACGTAATACTTATCAGTCTGCAATGGGAAAGCAAGCAATGGGAATATATGTTACTAACTACCAGTTTCGAATGGTACTGTTTACTTCTTTTTCGTGATTAATTAATATGTGCCTGTATTTCTGTTTGTGTATTTTACTTGACACTGAATTTCACTTAATCTTTTTGCTCCATTACTTAGGATACCTTGGCATATGTTTTATATTATCCACAAAAGCCACTGGTCACTACAAGAGCCATGGAGCATCTTCATTTCCGTCAACTTCCAGCTGGAATTGTAAATTCTTGCTTCCTTTATTTTTATCATCCTATAATTATGTTGATTGTTAAAAGATTCTAATACATTTGCCCCTTGTGTCTTAGAATGCTATTGTGGCCATTGCCTGTTATTCTGGTTATAATCAAGAAGATTCTGTCATCATGAACCAATCGTCTATAGACCGTGGATTCTTTCGGTCTCTGTTTTTCCGTTCATATAGGTACGTCTGCCCATAATTAGATGTTTTCTCCTTTTGATTGCCATGTTTGTGATTTTTATGATATGCTGCATTAACTTTTATAGAGACGAAGAGAAGAAGATGGGAACCCTAGTCAAAGAAGATTTTGGCCGTCCTGATAGAGCTAACACCATGGTGAGAATTTTGGCTTTGGTGGTGAATTACTATTCTTGCTTCGCAATTTTTATTTGGAAAAATATATTGGTTTCTTGTTGGTGGTTTATTACTGAGTTTCATTTTGCAGGGAATGAGACACGGTTCTTATGATAAGCTGGATGATGATGGTCTTGCACCACCAGTAAGCATATCTGAATTTATGTTTTTTGTTGCCTGTCCCCAAGTAATTTTACAAGAACTAATTTACTATTATACAATAGGGCACAAGAGTATCTGGTGAAGATGTTATTATTGGAAAGACCACCCCAATATCTCAGGATGAGGCACAAGGACAAGCTTTACGCTACACAAGGCGTGATCACAGCATAAGCTTACGTCACAGTGAAACTGGAATTGTTGATCAAGTAAGTTTATCATATTCATTTACTTTGAATGTGTTACATGTCGAGTTTGACCCCATGTTGTGAAAGCGTAATGAATGGGAGGTTTTTAAATAAGGAGTTGCTTTACAAAAATAAAATGTCTATGTGTGAAGTAAGAGCGTATTAATGTATTCCAGAATCCTGAATTCTTACCATCACTTCTTTCATTACTTGATTATAATATGTTGCCTATTTTGTAGGTTTTGCTGACAACAAATGCTGATGGATTGAGATTTGTGAAAGTAAGAGTGAGATCTGTTCGTATCCCACAAATTGGTGACAAATTCAGTAGTAGACATGGTCAGAAGGGGACAGTTGGTATGACTTATACACAAGAAGACATGCCCTGGACTGTGGAAGGCATCACCCCTGATATTATTGTCAATCCACATGCTATTCCTTCTCGAATGACAATTGGTCAGCTTATTGAGTGTATCATGGGCAAGGTGGCAGCCCACATGGGAAAAGAAGGAGATGCAACTCCTTTTACAGATGTTACTGTAAGTAGCATTCTTCCATGCAATTTTGTTTACAACATATACTTTGCTAGAAATTGGGAATGCTCACATACATACATAAACTTCATCCACTTGTGGTTAGAGAAAAATGAAAAATAAAAGGGATTGGCTCTACGAATGTGAATTTTTCAGCTTGTTTCATGAGGTTTAGAACGCTGGCAGAAAATACCAATCTGTTAAAAATTGTCTTGTATTACTGTAATACAGGTGGACAATATCAGCAAAGCTCTACACAAATGTGGGTACCAAATGCGTGGTTTTGAGACTATGTACAATGGTCATACAGGGAGACGTCTCAGTGCAATGATATTCCTTGGCCCTACATATTACCAAAGACTAAAGCATATGGTTGACGACAAGATTCATTCTCGTGGACGGGGTCCTGTGCAGATCCTCACTAGGCAACCTGCTGAGGGACGCTCACGAGATGGAGGTCTCCGATTTGGAGAGATGGAACGAGATTGCATGATAGCTCATGGAGCTGCTCACTTCCTGAAGGAAAGGTTGTTTGATCAAAGTGATGCATACAGGGTCCATGTATGTGAGCGTTGTGGGTTGATAGCCATTGCAAATCTCAAGAAGAATTCTTTTGAGTGCAGGGGGTGCAAGAACAAGACCGACATTGTTCAGGTGAATGATCATTTTATCTTTTCTGGTAATAAAGTCAAAGTTCAAGCTTTTCCTTGTGCTGAATTCTTTCGCTTTTGATTGTCCATGTAGGTTTATATTCCTTATGCTTGTAAGCTCCTCTTCCAAGAGTTAATGGCTATGGCCATAGCTCCAAGAATGCTCACAAAGGAGGTCAAACCTACAAACTCAAAGAAGAAGGGAGCCTGATAAACATGTTTGACCAAAGCCACTAGTCTGACATGACTTCAAGCTCTCGAGAATATGGAACGCACAGGGTATCTAAATATACAAATGACATAATTTGATTTTTCAAGTCTGAAATTACAGGAACCTTTCAACCTTTCAAGTGTCGGGAACATCACAAGCGATTTTGCTTTTGCATTTTGCGTCTGAGGTTGATGCAGCCTCTTTTGCATTTTGCTTTTTCTCTCTTCCAAGGTTGTTGCCCCCTAGCGACTAATGTTACCGAGCATTGTATATACAATGGAAGAGTTTTTCAGTTCCGAGAGCTTGTTTCTTATTTACTAAGCAGAGATGGGTTAGCGTAAGTTTCTGTTAATTTGTGAGCCCCGTCTTAAATCTAGTGAAAGGTACTGGGTTCAAGAGGTGAATACTGTTAAAGTTGTATAAAAAAATTACCTGAATTGAATTATTTAAATTTAGTTGCAATGCTTGAGAGCTTTAGTATATTGTACTTGTAACTCGAGACCAGCAATTTTTAAGTTCAATTCTTGTACAATTTAATGAAATGAGTTAAGTTTATTTGACAATGCTTTATGTTGATTTGAGTTTTTTTATTTATCACCGAATCCGGTTCCATATCCAATACATGTAATCTACTCGCAGCAGTCACCAAAAGCTCTATATTCGCAATCTCCATGGCAATCCTGGCTAAGGAGTATTTTTTGTCTTCTGCCACTTCTTCCTTATCCTTCACAGCCTATGTGGATTCAGATTGCGATAATTGCTTAGATCCACAAAAATGCACTATCAGTTATTCGGTTTCCATAACTTCATTGGTTAATCTTTGGTATCCTGTAAACGAAAAAGCAAGTCATTGTATTACGCTCCTGTTGGAGCTAAGATACAGCTTTAGTAAACCAAAAAGGTTAATGAAAAATGAATAATTTGTCAGAGACCAAATTAACTTGTTTAACCATTAGAAAAACTCATGATTATTGTATTAGCGATATGTAATATTATTGCAAATAAATGTTATAACAAAATTGTTTTCTATGATAGTAAATGATACTTTTCTAGATTAGGTAAAACCAACTTATTTGCTTTTGTCGAGACCAAGTAGAGTATAAATGTGGAGAATAAAAGAAAGTTTGTACATGTAAAAATGTTTATGCTTTTTAGAATAAGTCCCAATATATCATTTCATAATTATTGAGTTTCTTAATTAAAAAAGATTTCTACATTCATAAGGTACATAAAAGTCAACCAGAGTTTAAAAAACCAATCATTTTATAATGAAATCCATGAATTCATTTCATATTTAATTCAATTTCTAAATTTTAAAAAATTAATGTCAAATATATTTTGAATTTCAAGTCATCTCAATTCTGCAGTATTTGACATGCATGTAATGTTCATGCCATTAACGTGAAGTCCACCATTTGTTAAAAGTATCCAATTCATCAAAATAATTTAAAAAAACATTAACTCTTTTAAAAATTAATTATTTGCAAAAAAAAATTTACATACACACACTAAAATGTCATAATTCATATATTACAAAAAAGAAAAATTGACTAGTAAAAATATTAAATATTATATTTATTAAATATTAATTGTAGCCAAATAATTAAATATAAAAATAATACAAAGTTATAATTTATAAACTTAATGTATTTTTAGTCTCTTAAGTATCATAGTTGTATAATTTTAGTCTTTTAATTTTAATTGTGCCTATTGAGTCCCCAAGTATCGCAAATGTACAATTTTAGTTTCTCAAATTTCAATTGTACCACTTTAGTCTAAAGATTTTACAGTCATGTGATTTTAGTCCCTTAATTTTTATAATTGTGAAATTGAAATTATGTTTTGGAACAAAAATTGTACAATTGGAATATATGGAAGACTAAAATTATACCATTGTAAAACTCTATAATCGCACGATTACAATGCATAGAAGACTAAAATCACAGTCGAAATTTGATTAAGTAAAATTACACAATTGAAATATCTTGAAGAACTATTTGAAAAAATTAAGCTGCGAGGAACTACAATAACAAATTGTGAAAGTTAAGAGACTAAAAATACAATTAAGTCTAGTTCATATATATATATATATATATGAATATTAACTTTTTTTTATTATTAATTTTTATATTTAATGATTTGACTACCATCTATACCTAATAAATATAGTATTTAATTTTTTTTCAGTGAATTTTTTTAATATATCAATTATGACATTTATTAATAGGCAGCTGCTTATATTACAATGCTTACCTACATTAAATAATTTTGACCCAATCAAGCAATAACATTGGACCTATATTATTATTTAATTTCATACTTAATAACATAATATTGCATTACATTGAATACATTTTTTTTATTAAATATTATTAGTAGTCAAACAATTAACTTGACTTAATGCATTTTTTTTATTAAATATTATATTTATTAAATATTGATTGTAGTCAAATAATTAAACATAAAAATTAATACAAAGTTATAATTTATAAACTTAATGCATTTTTAGTCTCTTAAGTATCATAGTTGTGCAATTTTAGTCTTTTAATTTTAATTGTGCCTATTGAGTCCCCAAGTATCACAAATGTACAATTTTAGTTTCTCAAATTTCAATTGTACCATTTTAGTCTAAAGATTTTACAGTCATGTGATTTTAGTTCCTTAATTTTTATAATTGTGAAATTGAAATTATGTTTTGGAACTAAAATAGTACAATTGGAATATATGGGAGACTAAAATTATACCATTGTAAAACTCTATAATCGCACGATTACAATGCTTAGAAGACTAAAATCACAGTCGAAATTTGATTAAGTAAAATTGCACATTTGAAATATCTTGGAGACCTAATTGAAAAAATTAAGATGTGAGGAACTACAATAACAAATTGTGAAAGTTAAGAGAATAAAATACAATTAAGTCTAGTTCATATATATATATATATATATGAATATTAACTTTTTTTTATTATTAATTTTTATATTTAATGATTTGACTACCATCTATACCTAATAAATATAGTATTTAATTTTTTTTCAGTGAATTTTTTTAATATATCAATTATGACATTTATTAATAGGCAGCTGCTTATATTACAATGCTTACCTACATTAAATAATTTTGACCCAATCAAGCAATAACATTGGACCTATATTATTATTTAATTTCATACTTAATAACATAATATTGCATTACATTGAATACATTTTTTTTATTAAATATTATTAGTAGTCAAACAATTAACTTGACTTAATGCATTTTTTTTATTAAATATTATATTTATTAAATATTGATTGTAGTCAAATAATTAAACATAAAAATTAATACAAAGTTATAATTTATAAACTTAATGCATTTTTAGTATTTTAAGTATCATAGTCGTGCAATTTTAGTCTTTTAATTTTAATTGTCCCTATTGAGTCCTCAAGTATCGCAAATGTACAATTTTAGTTTCTCAAATTTCAATTGTACCATTTTAATCTATAGATTTTACAATCATGTGATTTTAGTCCCTTAAATTTTATAATTGTGAAATTGAAATCAGTTTTTGGGACTAAAAAAGTACAATTGGAATATATTGGGGACTAAAATTATATTATTGTAAAACTCTATAATCGCACGATTACAATGTTTAGAGGACTAAAATCACAGTTGAAATTCGATTAACTAAAAT
>JAMLFT010006426.1:0-16068 GCA_026544285.1 Pachyrhizus erosus
AATTAATGTGAAAATATCCTATAAAATAGGACAATCAAATTTTAATAAAAAAGTATTCCATTTTGAGGTATAAATTTTCTACAATAAAGAAAAACTTCTACATTGCTAAAATCTCACCGTTAATTTTTAAAAATTTTCATTTTATAAAAAAAAATTATATTAATAAAATTTAATGAATGATTACGACCTTTTCTCGTGATAATCTCACTGCATAAGATCTATTCCCAAATTTTTGCGTCAATATTTTCGAAGTTCAATACGAAAGGAGACATGAAAAAAAGTGAAGCAAACCCACACACCTAACCGTCACGCTAACAATCCCCATTTTCCAAATCCCCTTCTGATTCGAATTCCATTTCCAATTCGATTCGACGAGGTTTTATCCGATAATTTAAGGCTGTTAATTTCACTCCTTATGATCGATTTGCTCGTTTGTCTTTTTATTTGCCTCACGCGTTGATAATCAGAGGGACTGAGAAATCGAGATTGCTCGTTCGCAACGTTGTCTTGTTTTCTCAGGCTTTAGAATTTTGTCCATTTTTTACAATATTATTATTATTTTTTATAATAAGATTATTATTATTATTATTATATTATTATTATTTTCAGCTAAATTGATAGATTGAGTTTCTGGTTTCAATTATAGTTTTGACTAACTGGGTTGATCTCTTCTGCTCCATTCTTTTGGTTTTTCATTTTGAAAATTGATCATCTGAATTGAAGATTGTGAATGAAGCCTTTGGTTAGATAAAAACTACTATTACGTATGGTGCATTCCAAAGTTTTATTTTATGGTGTGTTTCTTGTTTATAGTGCTGCTTTGGCTTAATCTTGTTAATGAAATCGCTTTGGGTTTGGTTTTGCAGGAGACTTGAATAAAAATTGAGGAAATTGAGTGGAGATAGAGGGAGAGGTAGAGAGAAATGGCTAACAATGCAGCAGCCTGTGCTGAGAGGGCAACTAGCGACATGCTGATTGGTCCGGATTGGGCAATTAACATAGAGTTGTGTGATATCATTAACATGGACCCTAGGTATCTGTCTTGTTTTACCTTATTCCTGTAATCCATTAATCTATTAATCTTTTCTATTGGTTTCAGGAAACTTGTTCCTTGATGGACCATGTATTTTGTTAACAGTGCTTAGGATTATATTTTAGTAATCTTGTACCACAAGGAAGTAAAACTTTTTAGTGGTTGTTTCACAAATAAACACTTCCACTGTGCTTCTTTACCTGTTTATACAGTGGTGGGTTATGTGGATTTTGGACAATTCCATGTTTTGGGGGGCGAGGGGCAATAATCTTCTTGGTTTGGTGGAAAGTGTTTTGTGTTGTTTAGAGAATTGGAACAGTTAGGCTCTATCTCTCATGCTGAACATCTATATTTCATGCAGTGGCCTCATTATCTGTTGTTCTTAAGTTTTTATTTATTTTCCATTCTTCATTTCAAATGGGCAGAACTCTTTGATAAAGCAATGCTGAACATCCCTTTTGTTTCCCATTTAGGAAGCACCGTGTTTTAGGGACTGCATCAAAATTAATTGTATGAGTCCTTGGGGACTTATCCATGCTAAGGCCATACTATATTGACATCTTGGACAGTGCAAATATAACTGTAATATATATTTACCCTTAAGATTTTATGGCTTGAGAATTGTGTGTTGGTGAGTATACATGTTGTTATCAAACAGCAGAGAGTGGTTTCATGTTATAATTCTAAAATTTGTCGTATAGTAAAGGTTTAGTTACACTTTTGGTATACTTAGTTTTCCTAATATTTGATCTTGGACATTTCATTATCAGTTACAACAATGTTGGCCCCATTGTTTATAAATTGATACAATTAAATCCCCTGGTCAATCTACTGTTGATGTGGAACGCTCTTTTCTGACAATTTAGTTTCAATGTCTGCAAAAGGAGCATCACTTAAGTACAGATAGAGCCATGCTAAGCATAGATGAGGGGTTGAAAGCTATTGGGTTAATCAATCTTTGTTGAAATAGGAGGACGAAAAATGAGATTATGCCCATTTTGAGTTTATCATACTTTCTTTGTTTTGAATCTCTAAGTATAAAATTGCTTCAACCCTTATTTTGAATTTTCTCATAGGGATTCCTTTTGCATTTTCGTCATCTTCAATATTGAACTGATTTAATTTGCAGGCAAGCAAAGGATGCAATAAAGATACTTAAGAAGCGTTTGAGCAGTAAAAATCCCAAAATACAAGTTTTGGCTCTTTTTGTCAGTATTTTTTTAAAATACAGCTTCTGTCTCTTTTTGTCAATATTTTTTTTTTCTTTTACTTGATAATTATTATGCATTTCTTTCAGTTTGATATCATGAATTAAGTTATATCTTCAAAATTGAGTAAATTATGTAAAAGTCCAGAGACCTGTCGTTCTGTCTGCATGAAAGATATTATAAATAAATTGCTTCCAAAAATTCACATTCATTGTTTGTGCAGGAGGTAAAAGAAACAGGGATTACCTGACATGGATATTTTGTATTCAAATATTTGTAGGCACTGGAAACCCTCAGTAAAAATTGTGGCGACAGTGTATTTCAACAGATCATTGAGAGAGATATCTTACATGAAATGGTTAAAATAGTGAAGAAGAAGGTATTCATGGACTTTTGATACTAGATATTTCTTTTAAAATTACTGTTAAGAGAAAATTTTAGGGTCAATCAAGGGTCACTGTCCCAGCCCTGAGTCCAGGGAGGGTCCAGGCTCAATGAGGGCCTACAGGGGTACTTATAGATAATATAACCGACAACAGACTCCAATGAGTTTTGAATGCTGGAAAACTTAGTTTACAGCTTGACTTAGGTGTGCCAAGTGCCACCTATTCTTTACACATTTCTTTTATAGTTTACTGTCATTTCTGAAGTTGTGTTTAAAATGGAAAATTTGCTTATCCAGTGTTGCATTCTTTAAATCCTATTGTACAGCCAGACTTGAGTGTGAGGGAAAAGATATTGATTCTGATTGATACATGGCAAGAAGCTTTTGGTGGACCAAGTGGAAGGTATCCCCAATACCATGCAGCATATAATGAATTAAAGGTGATTGCCCTTGTAAATTTAGATATTGCTTTCTATGGTTATTTTATATTTTTAAGTCGTAATATTCTATTGTAAACTGATACATGTCGACATTTCTAATTTTTTTATTAATGTACATTTGTATTGGGATGAATAATAATGTTTCATTTTGAGTCTTGTCAATTTTTTATACCTGTCTGGAACATGTCTTTTAAATTGTTGCCTTAATCCAGAACCACATTAGCATGTGCTTATTAAGATGTGTCAAAGTTTATTTTCACTTGTCATCAGTGTTTCCCCTGCCCTACCCAGATTACTTTTAATAAGTTGTATTGTTGGGCTAGTTTCATATAAATGTTTAAATCTGTTCCTGTATTATCTTGACTTTTGGTTAATAAATCAATACATGTGCCAATGTGCTCATATGCACAAATTATACAATCAAATTGCTGTTATTTGGATTGGAGCTAAAACATTGATATTTTATTTCTGTAATGTATTATCTTCAATAATTGGCAGTCTGCTGGAGTTGAATTTCCCCCACCAGAAGAAAATAGTGTTCCTTTCTTCACTCCTCCTCAAACCCAGCCAGTTCATCTTGCTGTTGCTAATTACGATGATGCTGCTATCCAGGCTTCTATTCAGTCAGACATATCTGGCCTTAGGTACTCTTTGAAACTGCATTATGTTCTTACTGTTATATTTTTGTTATAATTACTTTTAAACATTTCATGTTGTGTATGAAAGTAACAAAGTTCGTGTCTCCACCTTATAAAAACCCAATTATATATAAAGGTGTTAGAATATTTAGAAAAATATTTTGCAATATCATTATTTTATTTTAGATTATCACTTTGAGTTGTTTCCATATTTTCTTATATTTCATGATTTATTTTCATATTTAATTAGGATTATGAATCTAGTAATAGTATACTATAAGTATGAGTTAGTGTTTTGTATTAAATATCACATTTTTATCGATAACAGAATATTATTCAGTTTCATTATTCTCTCTTTCTCATTGCTTAATTCTTTGCTTGCTGATTTTTAGGTTTTATACCCTGTAATTTATGGATAATAGTTACAGTTTTAAAATTAATCAGAAAACAAAATTTCTCATAAATCAGAATAAACCTACGTTTGTCTTAAGTGATTATAATGAAATTGTCATTGCCTCCAGAATTATGAAATTCTTCCATTGATAACTTCCGTCTATTTTCAGAAAAGAGACCCTAGGAGGAAGTTTATTAAAATCAATTTAGACTAGTATCTAACTGCTTGAAAATTCATCATCTGTTGTATTGGTGTTTATGCCCTAAATTTTCTTATAATCAGTGTGCTAGAGATCCAGAATGCTCAAGGAATAGCAGATGTATTGACTGAAATGCTTAATGCTCTGGATCCTAAAAATCCCGAGGTGATGTATTTTTTGTTGTTGTCCTTTGTCTACTCTCTGACTACCTTCATTCTGGAACCTCTATTAAGTTGTGATTGTTTATGAGAAAATATGTTTGAATTTTGAAGTTGATGCATCAGTATGTGACGGAAACTAGACTGTATCCTCAAAGAAAAGAGGCCTGTATATATACTGTATTATTCAGTGCAGGTACTGATATCAGTGTGATATCAATTAGTAATCCGTATGATGGATTTACAATGGGATTGACTTAACTTAAAAACGCCCAGGGTATTTGAGAAGCCCTGTATCTATACTTACTCCTCTTTATAATTCTTTCCTATATTCACTCTTCCCTCTTCTCTCTATTACACAATTAGAATACATAACACAATTTCCCTCCCAAACCAACTTAAAGCCACATTGGTAACCATTTGCCACTAGTGATATTCCACTTGCCATTTTGTGTTTAATCCTCCACATGCAGTCCTAGCAGAAACCTTGATGATTGGTGGTTTCCTATATGTATACATGATGTAATATTATACTACTAGTGTGTTACTGTGGAATATTGGATATGTGATGTATCCAAGATTACCAAATTGAAATAAGCATCCTAATGGCATAGTTGATCATCAAAGTCAATCCAATCATATGAATGGGGCTTTGTAGAAGTTGCAGCAAATTGAAATAAACAAGTGGATGTTAAGAGTATTAGTCATATTCTAATTATAAGGGTGTAGGAAGTTTGCTTCTTTTGAGTTTTAGCATCATTATAAAATGTCTTTTAGGTGAGAATGTTACAAGTTTCATTGGAACTATAAGGTTTTCTAGTCATTCATTCTTTGCACTGATCGCATTGATCTTATTCTCAGTCCTGTTTAAGTTCAAGCATTACAAAACACATGTAAGCCCAACATCAAGTTACTTCTAATCAAGTTGTCTTATAAAGATTTGATTTACAAAATTCCAATAAGCCAGCATCAATATACTTGTTATCCAAAACTGAATATTTTGTTAGTGTCTATTCCTAGCTTTGAATGAGAACTCTGATTGTTAATCCCCCCTTCCTCTTTCAAGTCTGAAGAGTATTTAGCAATTCCTGACCTTTGGAAGGACATTTTATTTAGCATAAGCTTTAAAGTAATTAAATTCCTGACATCTGGAATAACATTGAATTTAGCTTTATGGTTGAATTGCAAATGATAAACCAAGATATATTTTCAATTTAATGCTTTTGCATGCTTTAACTTTTGTCCAGCACAAAGCAGTGATGGCAAGTAGTCAATATTACTTTGTTTATTAGTATTCTGGACAAAATATGCAGGTTGTGAAGCAGGAGGTGATTGTTGACCTTGTTGACCAGTGTCATTCGTACCAAAAGCGTGTTATGCTTCTTGTAAATGAGACTACGTAAGAAAATTCTTTAAGATGAACAAGTCCAATTTGTGTTTGTAATTAAGAAGAATGTCTGTAATGTATGTTTCTCTTTCAGAGATGAGCAGCTTTTATGTCAGGGATTAGCACTGAATGACAGTCTTCAGCGAGTGCTTTGTCAACATGACAATATTGAGAAAGGAACTCCTGATACAGGCACAAGAGCGACAGAAACATCAATGCTGCCACTTGTTAATGTAAACAACGAAGAGGATGAGTCAGACGATGATTTTGCCCAACTAGCCCATAGGTGATCTACAAATTGCTGTATTATATTGAACTCCTTGCTAGTTTCTTTCTCTTAGTTGATTCGCAGTTATATGGGAGCTTGTTGGTTACCTGTCTATGGCGTGATTCATTTGATAGTTGATACACTGGTTGATATATATCCCTTGCTGTCTTCATTTTCTATTTCTTTCCAGTTTAGTCTTTGTAATTTGTTTATATACCATGAGTCCAGGTCGTCACGAGATCCTAATGCTCAGAAACGGAAACCAGCCAATAACAAGGCAGAACCAGTGAGAGTAAACCCAATTCTTCCCCCACCACCAGCACCAAGTAAACCAATCTTCTCTGATGCTGGGATGATTGACTATCTCAGTGGTGATGCTTACAAAACAGAAGGATCCCATGAACAATCTGAACCATCTTCGTATGCCGTGCCCCTTCATTCTAGTCCTAATAATCCTGCCATAAGCACTGCAACTCTGTCTTCCTCTCCACCCCATTCCCCAAGTACCCCATCATCAATTTTAAGCAGGCAGCCTGTGTATGAAGAACCATCTATCAATAAATCCTCAGAAAGTGTTCCTCCAACTCCCTTGGAAACACAATCTCCAGGGTTCCTTCCGCCGCCCCCTTCTAAGTATAATCAGAGACAGCAGTTTTTTGAGAACCAAGGTGCGCCACATTCAAGTAGTGGGTCCAGTTCCTCCAATGACGGTTTGTTGGCACAAACCCAGAATCTGTCTCTGAATTCATCTACTCCAACCAAGCAAGAGAAGCCAGAAGATGTCCTTTTAAAGATCTAGTTGACTTTGCAAAATCCAAAACCTCATCATCTTCCAAACCCAGTAGGCCATTTTGAGAGCTTTTGTTTGAATTGCTTATGGTGGTGCAGCTTATGAGTGTTTTTCGTCAGGTTTTACGTCAATCAGATGGCCCGTTTTATGGTGGTCTTCAGTAATTTTCGATTATGATTTGTCCATGCATGTACCTGGTTTAATTTAGTCAATGCTTTACTGCATATATTGCATATATTCATGTATATTGCTCATATTGAATGTTTGTTGGATTTTTCAATAATATTGGATTCTTCAGAAGCATCAGAATTTCTTCAATTTCCCTTTTAGTTACTTAATGGAAAATGTGAGCTCGGAAAAGCTAAGCAATGTAACTATTCATGGTCTACGACTGATAGAGTAGTTGGAGCAGCAGAGTAGTATGTTAAAATATACTTGTGGTCAAGAGTCTGCTTCTTTACCATTTTAGTGACTCTGCCAAGAAATATACTTGAGCATCACTGAAGAATCCATCAGATCCAGCAGACTTTGGACGACGCTTGGGTCCGAGATCAACAGATCTAGTGCCAATTTCAATGTAAACCTTGGATCAGGTGACTAATCATTGAGGGGCAACATAAATTTTATTAAAATGACCAATATAAAAGTGTTTCCAAATTTGGAATGTTAGGAAGATGATGACTTATTTTGATGTTAGGGTATACTACCGGTTTTACCCTTTGGTTCGTTGTGAAGAATGAATGAAAAAGAACAAAAGTGAATAGATGAAGAAAGAAAAAAAAAAGTAGATAATAAATAGAATAAAAATAGTGGTTGTTCGAATGGAGAAAATTAGTATGAAATAAAAAAATATTTAAATTAAAATTATTTGATAAATAAAATGAAAGAAAAATTAATATTAAATAAAATTTATTTATATTATTATTTTTATTATTAATATTTTATTACTGCTTAATTATTATTGTTTTTAATATTATTTTTTATTTTTATTATTATTAGACAAATCAAGGGGCCGGATAAATACAGTTACCAACCTCCTTTTTTGGATGAGATGAACAGCGGCATTTGCCTATCATTTCTTATATAGTTTTACTCAATTTTTTTTTCTTTTTTAAACATTTTTTGTTTTACTTTTACTCCCTTCTTCTCCCCTTTACTTTCAGTCAGTCAAACATTACTATATGGTAGCAACAAGAAATTCTTTGCTTAATCGAGATATTCAGGAGGAACAGATTGTTCCAGTCCGATACCATCAAGAAGTTCTTACTAATGCATGGGAACAGGTTCATGTTCGAAATATTTTTCCCTTCTAATATTTTTCTACTGGAGCTTCTCTGATTACTTTTACCGAACATAATGATGCGAATCGAGCTTTAATGAGTTCTAATATGCAACGTCAAGCAGTTTCGCTTTTTCAGTCAGAAAGAAAGTTTCAATTTTTTGTAGTATTTGGTTCTACAAACAAATGTGGTTTTTCACGTTTACTAAGAAGCTAGTTTTTTAAAGCTTTCATATTGCCGACACAATTTCTTTTTAATGGATTGCCAAACACGAGAATTCAAACTCAAAGAAAATTATTTTAAACTGCCAAACCAATAAAAATAACAAGAATAGTTTTAATCGTAAAGCCGAAAACTTAAAAACCACATTTATCATTGCACTTTGATTTTGTATTTGGTTTCTATTATTAAAAATCACTCGTATTTTTATTATACTTATATCTATTCGTAATATTATGAAGTAGTATTTTAAACCTTTGATAATGACGACAATATTTGTGTCTGGAGTTGATTAAGTTAAATTATATGTTTATGACATTGATATTTATGACTAATTAAGTTTAAATGATCTATAAATGTACTTTCTTTATGAGGTTTGTAATATATATATTACCATATGTGGTTTTTTATTGTTCTATTCTGATCATGTACATGTTATTTTCATAGGTTAGTTATTATCTTTTTAATACAATGTTTTTAGTCAATATACTTTTATTTATTTTTGTTTTTATTCATTAAATTTTCACATTAAATATTTATCTCTAAATTTTACAAAATACTTATTTTTAATATTTAAATTTTATAAAATATGAGTTTTTAGATTCTGAACATTATAAAATACATGTTTTTAATATTTCTTTGTACATATTTTATAGATTGTTTGAAAGTAAATAAAGATTAAAACATTTATTTTGTAAATTTTAAGGATTAAATTATTCAATGTGAAAGTTTGAGGATTGAAAACAAAAATACATGAAAATAGAAGAACTAAGAACATATTTTATCTTATTATTTTTACTAGTTATTGTTAATTATTAGTTTTACTAGTGACAGAAATTTGAATCCACAACTCTCCCTTTTTTTCTTCAACCACCAAACTATTCTTATATATTTTTTTCCATAAGTTAGCTATTTTATTTTTAGTGAACTCTGGTATTCCTTGATCGAGAGTAAGTGACTAATTGACTCATTTAAAGGATTAACTTTTTTTTTTAACATATGTTTTTCTATACACGCTAATTAGAAATCAAACCCCTAATCATATATTTAAAGAAAAGTATTATCTATAAATCATGTTACATCATGTTAATTTATATGGGTTAGGTATGACTAAGTATTTGTTTGCAAATTGTTTCATTTTCCATTAATCATATGCGAGAGCAATAATTTGGTAGATTTACGTCTACCAAAGTTTAAACATGTTTGTAAATACTCCACCAACTTAGTCATTAAATTGCACTTGATTTGTTAGTTATCAAATTAAAATAATTTTAAAAGTCATACAAAAATAAATTACAAAATTTAAAAGAAATTGTAAAACTGAACCAAATTGAATAGAAAACAAATTAATTGGATTTGAATTTTATATTACATTTAAATTGAACTAAACTAAAAGTTTAAATACATTTTAATATAATCTTAAATAGAATCTTAAATTTAGAAGGTGTCTAATTCAACTCCAAAAATTAGTGGATAATGTGGTTTTATAGTTTTTTCTTATTATATACATAATCAATGTGAAATTTCAACACTCTCCTTCCATATAAATTGGAATGTTATATTGTGGATGAGAATTAGGTCACTTGGCTGATGTCTTACCCATGACAATTGCGTGATTTGGTTTCACTTGTAGAGATCTTTGATGGAAAGTGATTTGTAATCTCATTGTAAATCAAGTTAGTACCCACTTATATACATACTTTAGCCGTATCTTTAATAAACGGGGGACTTAGATTTTTCCTAATACTTCTGACCCAGGAACATGCTCATTCGGTCAAGGATATATTGACTTGTAGCATATGAGTTGGCGAAAAGGAAAATACCATCCACTCCACAAACAGATTCTGCTGCAACGCCAGAAAGTGCATCCTCCTTGGACAGGTTGTACAAATGCTGTAAAGTGATTGCAGTTTCATTGAGTGCAACATAACATAACACTTGTACATAAATTCCCGCCTCTCTCTTGACAGGAGGGTCATGGAGAACTTAAAGGCTTGCCTGTGTTGGTACTCTAGTTATTGGATATATTTTCATGTTGGCTTTGGTTCTCTACCACCATGCAATACATGTTCTAAATGCTGCTTATGTTTCTGTCACTGAATGTAGCACCTGATGTGTCAGAAAGTTTTTAGATTTGCAACATTTGTTCTGATGATGGGGTAGATTTTCTTTTCTCTTTATATTTTGTGGACCCCTCTATTGTAATATTGCGCCTAACAATGTCTATACACCTTGAAGACAAGGTGTACGTCAAGGGATATGGAAATATGATAGGAAGGTAGAACGTAACCTCCTTGTGAGGTTGTTTAGTTGTTGTCGTGGGATAGCTAAATCTGTCACGAAGGTTCAAACATATAGAAGCAAGATTTTAATTTCATTTTAAGGAATTTTATATTATTAATTAATGAAAATTTTTCGTTAGAATGACTTTATAATAACTAGTGTAAAAATCAATAAATTTGTTAAATAATAATTTGTGATTAAATGAAGTACAAAAATCTCCTATATTATTATTACATATTGTAGACTATTTGACAACCATTAAGGTAGCTTAGCGGTGAGAATGGAAACATAATGCATGAGGTCAGAAACTTAAACTTTCGTGTAATTATTGTGCATAAAAAAATTATAGACTATTTAGTCATTTTTAATTGTAGTCCACAACCATAATTTCAACAACAATATTAAGGATTAATAAGTTTTCACAACAACTACGTTTATCTTCAATTTGTAACATTTAAGTTTTGAAAGGCTCCACAATTGCAATTTAAAACAATGCTTACAAGTGTCAACTCCAAACAGTGAATAACTCGAGCAGAAAATTATTTTGTCAATATTTTTTCTCTATTTTGGTGGATGTTTTTCTTGCCTTGAAATAAGGAGATTGTTATTGACCTCATTCCCTAACAGTCTGTAAGAAGACTCAATTTAAAATGTCTGCTTCAATTCATGGTCAAATCCAATTGCTAAGAGTTTAAAAAAGCTGTAAGGAGAGAAATGAATAAAGTGGTGGATGTGCGGGAGACAAAAAAGCAGTTTGAGAAAGAATGTGACCCTACCATTCTTGGTAGATGGAATTGCATTCTGCACCTTCCAACTGCGCAAGTAATTATTATTGTAGCTTTAACCCGACAATCTTTCAATAATAGTTTTATACAATAACATTTTAGAGACATAAAATTGTTACATTCCTTTAGTAACACAGCAAATTTAAAAAAGGAAAAGAAAAGCAAAGAAAAATGACATAATTTTCAAATCAGTGAACTTGCTTCCATCAAAATTAAGGATCATTCCGGGCCCGAAGGTCAAATTTTCATTCTCAAAGATTTTTTAGGATTTTAGAAACTGTTAACACTCTTATTTTAATATTCTCTATAATTTACCAAAATTTATTAATTTTGATGGATCACAGATTAAATAAAAAATTATAAAATAAAAACTGGATTAATTTAAATGAAAATATTAGAATATTAAAAAATATTAAAAAAAATTGTCGACATTTCTTATCAAAAGATTAAAGCGCTAGTTATTAGTCACTTAACTAGAACTACTCTAACGTATATGATATATGGTATTTCAGTGAGTTAATTTATTTTCTAATATAATGTATAACGAGTCAACTCAATAATAAATGAGGTCTAAAATAAATTTTTAAAAAATTATTTTTATTTTAAATAATAAAAGTATACGTCGAACCTTTTAATCAACACATAATATTTTTTTATCAAAATATAAATTTTTTATTTTATAAAAATTAATAATAATTTTTTATTTTAAATCAAGTTTAAGCTTTAGTAATTTTATTCTTATCTCGACTTATGTATATAACCTTTGTATATACACACCCTTCAATTCATGAAAGGGTACCTGGCCTTATATCTTAAAGAATATCCACTTTTCACTGACACCATGGATGCCTGTATCCCAGTAACTTCATTTAGTTAATACACTCCTTTGTTGGACAAAGGACACACAAAATATAAAGATGCTTTTCTTTGGGAGCACTTTTGGTGGACTCAATCAAATGGACCAACTTTTTCCATAGTGAACTTGAGACTTTTTAGCTTTTAAGCTATACGAAACTGCAGAAGAAAGAGGATTCTCCTCATGTTAGCATGATTGAAATTTGTGAAGAATAATACTAGAGACAGGCTTTGGCCTAGTTAACCTATAATTAAAAGGCTTTGATGATGAAACTTTAATCAATGACAAAACTGTGTTTTTAAAGTTACGTAGCATAAATTCAACATTATTCAATAGTGTACATATAATTATTTTATGTCATAACAAATTTTGAAGGTCAAGAAGTACAGTTTTGGTTTTTTAAAACTTCTTTAATTCCTGGGCTAACATTGCAGATTGTTCAATGAACACAAAATTTAGGTCTAAAATAATTTTTGAGATCCACTGGGAAGATATGATTATCTATCAAGGGTTGCACAAATTTCTAACTTGGATTGCAAATCAATGCAAAATTAGTGAAATACTTCTACAAATACCACATTTGCCAGTTGCCACAGCCCCACAGTGAGTAAGTGACACTGCTAATTATATACTTGGAACAAGTCTGACAACAACAAAGATATGCTAACAGAAGCATAAAGAATTAAATATTAGTATCCAACTCGTAAAGGTAAGAGTGAATATTTTACTATTCTTCATATTCCACACACATGCGCACTGGGATTCTATTATTGTATTAGACAATGAGATCAACAACATGGGCTGCTTAACTACTTTACATTATCAAAAATCTCACTGTCTGCCATTTACACACCCTTTCCCCAACAAACAAGTTGGCAAGCTCCCTACATTACTGAACATGTCTGCTACCAGAAGCTCTCTAAAGCTGCTATTTTGAAAGCCAAAGGGGAGGGCTCAGTGCACTTGTTCAGTGAGAGTAACATAACACTACACACAATCATGAAAGGTTCTTGGAGGCAACAGTGCTTGCTTTTGACTCTTCTTGCTTTTGTTGTTCTATCGGAAGGATCAAGATTACCTAAGGAGTTCTGGGAACAGATGATGCCAAAGAAGCTACCTTCTCCCTCTTCTTCTCCCTCCAAAGGCACAAATTCAGTGTCGCCTTCATCTTCCTCGACCACGAAAAACGATGGTCTTCCTACATCAGATGGAAAGGTCTAATGTTGGCTCAAATAATAGTTAGCAATCTCTATCTAACTGTACATTTCAGTGCTGTCCTTCTCATTGCACAGTGCTGATTTGAAGAAAGCATCATTGCCTGGCAATAGCAAATATGTTTCGAAGATTCATCTCACGTGCTGCTTATAAAACAGAATCACACTGTTGTAGATTCATTGATCTTGGTCCAAAGACAGTGCTGTCCCTTGTAAAGATGTTGGAGTAACAATTCCTCATTGACCAGATAAATTTATTAATAACAATTCCTGATGTAAAATCTATTGGGAGACATTTCAATGGCGTATGCTACATATTTCTTTCATGTAAAATCCTTGATCATCATCTGTTAGTTATATTTTCCTCAATAATATTTACTGTAAATCTTAATTCTTACCATAACATTGTCAAACAATTTACTTGGTAGATAGAAATTATTGTTATAATTCTTGTAGAGCAATGGCTTTGCACAAAAGGAACAACACACCTTTTCGTCTCATACGAATTCATACATACTCTATCTCTTCTCATATTGCCTTGAAACCATGAAAGGGGTTGTGCTTTTGATATTTATATTTATTGAATTAGTTGTTTTTTTCTCCAAGAGGTGATATTTACCAATACAATTTTGCTTTTTGCCATTCTTTGCTTTCGAAAACAATAATTTTGTTGCAAATCTTATTAACTTCCAAAATAGAAAATGAAAGTGATCTTGAATCTGCTTCATGGTTACGGGAACCGAGTACAATCCCCAAGTGTTCTTCCCTCTTCTTTTTTCTCAGTGACAGGTGTCCACAATAAAGTCATATTTGGGTTTCTGTGGTATCAATCTTATTTTGACTTGCCAAATTCATATGTAGAATAACATAGCAAAGTAATGCAAAGATAATGAATGACATTGCTTTTGTTTTCCTAGATTTGACAAAGATAATGGTTACACACGTTTGTATTTGCATATACATCAGGCATCAATGTAACTGGGTAGAACTTAATACTTTTGCAACAAAACGTGTTCTTTCTGCCATGAATTGGTAGCAACGCTGGGTCTTAGAAGCCTAGACTTACCATCAGTAGATCCATCATGATTGAAGTTTGACGACTCCCTAAGCATTTTTTTCGGTTTGTGCTCTAAGAAAGATAGTTAAGGCTACATTCTCCTAACCAATCTACATAACATACAAAAATACATTCATACACACACGTACACATATACACTTAAAAAGAAGAAAGATGATTTCATAAACATTACAAAGTTTATAGCGGAGCTTTGATAAAAAATGAAATGGAGGGTATGCTGCCATGCCATAATCATCTTCCATTATCCAAGGCAGTTAGTACACGATCCTTAATGCTGCTATACCCAGTATATTGATGGCTGTGACTATCACCACGTTCATAAATACTTCATGATGCAAAAGATGAAGAAATCTGAGACAATCAAAAGGTGCTTAGACAGATTGCTTGATATTGCTAACAAGGTGAGGTTACTAGGCACAGATTTTACGGACTCAAGGATTGTACAAAAAATTCTTGTAAGAGTGACAGAAGAATATGAAACCTCTATAGCGGCTTTGGATAAACAAAGGATTTGTCCAAGATCATTTTGACAGAAGTTTTGCATGATTTAAAGGCTCAAAAGCAAAGAAGGCTTATGAGGAAAGAAGGATATATGGAGGATGCATTTCAAGCTAAGATGAAAATCAACAATAATAACAAAAACAAAGGTCAAAACAACAACAATAATCACCCACAAAATAGGTGCTGGTGGAGATCAGATGCAAGGTGTCATAGGTGTGGTCAATTAGGTCACATAGAAAGGATATGCAAATTTCAACAACATCAAAAGGAAGTCAAGGTTGTTGAGAATCAACTACAGAAGAAACAATTGTTTGTTGTGTCATGCTTTGCTGCAAATAACTACAAAAAGTTGACTCGTTGATAGCGATTACACAAACCACATGATCTATGATTGTGAATATTTTAGAGAGTTTGATGAAGTTGTTTCCTCTAAAGTCAAGTGTAACATACTGTTTAAAATAACAAATAATATTGTTTGTTTAGAATAAGCAAAAGAACATAAGAATAAATAAATAAAATATTTTAAATGATAATCATATTTATTTTAGAGTGATTTTGTGATGCTAGACATATTAAAATTTAATTTAACATTATTTTGGAAAGATTATTATAATTATTAAAGTAAAGAAAATTTATAAATCAATTAACTAGAGATTAATGATAGTATAACTTCAGGAAATTTGAGACAAAATAGCTTTAAATAAATTAGTAAGAATACAAATGAATAAATGTAGATAAAAAAAATTTAAAATTTTATTTATAGAAAATAATGAGATGAAATAGATATTAAATATTAAATTAAAATAAATATGAGATTTATAAAAATATGTTGAAAGTAGAAAAAAAATGAGTAGAAATAAGAAGAGAAAATTTTAATCTACTACTATGGATTTTTGGATAATAAAAAATAAAATTTTATAAATGTATATAAATATATTAAAAGAATTAAGAT
>JAMLFT010006427.1:0-16067 GCA_026544285.1 Pachyrhizus erosus
ATTCATACATATTTATAAAAAGAATAAGAAAAAATGTAATTAAGATAAAAAAACCATATAAACTTTGTCTCATATTTGATATCCTAAAATAAACACAAAATATTTTAAAAATTAAAATTAAGACTAAGATATATTATATATTTATTTAAATCAAAGAGTGTAACTTAATTGTGTAAATTATTGTAAACTTGAATTTAATTTTTATTGATAAAAAATATATTTATTTAATATTAAGTATTAGATTAATTTAATTTAAAGTAATAATTTTAATATAAGAAAGAGAAACCATTTTCATAAAAAAAATCAAATAGTTAATTGTGCAATACTTTTACATTGATAATGAATGTCAATCAAACTCATATTTAAAGAAAACTAATAATTATAAAATTTCATTTCATTTTGTTTTGAAACACACAATTTTATAAATTAAACTATATAAGATATGCATCAATAAAAAATTAATAAAATTTATATTAATATCCACAATATATTTATACATATTGAAATATATATCTACAAAAAAATATTTTTGTAAAACTAAAAAATAATTAAAAATGTATAAAAATATTATAACAATATAAATGATAAATATAATACCCGTACAAAGCATGAGTTATTATACTAGTTATAAAAATATTAAAGAGATGAAGACTAAATTTTATGAAGGAGTTGATACAAATTTTGAAATAAATTAATAATAATATTTTTAAATATAACTTTTGAAGACTGAAGTTAGGTCTATAATACATATTAAATAATATAAACAAAATTATAATTGTTTATGTAAATATAACAAATAAAATTATAACTTATATAATAAACAAAAAAACAAGTTATTTGGACTTGTCACATTTAAGCAATGGAAAATAATTTTAATTTTAATTTTATATATTTAGTTAAATAAATAACTTAATTAAATACTTGATGATCCATATCAGAATAATTTATTAATTATTTAACTTTTTTATATTGTAAGTAATAGGAATGAATTAACACAAGTTTTGTTTGTAATTGTAAAAAAAAAAAATGATATATGTCATTTTATGAGAAATGCTACTTCTATTTCATCTTTTTTTACAGTATATGCGAAAATGAAAAGAAAAGTATGGAGTAAATTATGTAGTATAATTAAGAAATAGAAGAAAAAATAAAAAAAAAAACCATACAAATAATATAATTTTTATTGAATTAATCTATTGTATTGAAGAGAAAAATGATGATATTGAGAAGAAAAAAGAGATATAAAAGGAGACAAAGAAAAGAAATATTCCACCAAAAACTGATTCATTTTTATTTAGAAAAAAAATAAAAGAAAAGCAAAGCAGGAAAAGAAAGTGATTTCCATTTTTCCCAATTTGCGCGCTCTTTCATACAGTAAGCTTATAAAAGACTGACTTTTTACCGGGAATAAATAGGAATCTGCTCTTTCGTTTCTCTAATTTTCACTCACTCACTCCTTCCTTCCTACCTTACCTTTATTTCTTAGCAGTAACTGGTAAGTTGCATGCTTCTATATCCCTCATCCTCTTTTACTATTTCTATTTTCTTTTGTTTTGCTTCTTTTTCTTCATTTCCTTTCCTTTCACGCTTCATTTTAAATAATAATAAAAAAAACTTTGAAGATTAATTTACGGTTGCGGGAATTGCAGGGTACAGCTGCTTGGTTCTCAACTGTTGGATTATTAGTGTATGAGATTTTGTCACGCATCTTTGTTTAAAATTTGTCTTATATTTATAAATATCTTATTTTAGTTTCTACCCTTATCATTTTTAATATTTTTTAGTCTTTACACATGTTTTAATCTCTTTTAGTCTTTATTGTAAGAATTAAAAATGAAAAAAAAATAATTCTAAGGACTAAAGGGAAAAACTTGCTGCCATCTGAGAAAAGCTAGATGCCTGCATGCATGTGTTTAAGTGGCCAATTTACTTGAGCCATTTTAGCAGGACCAACTCAATGGTGAGTAAGACCTAAACAAATTTTAAGGAAGTGTTTTTACTTTAAATAAGAGAAATATATGCTAATCTTTTTTGTAATATATATGGCATTTTTGTCAAAACACGTGTCTTTTTTTCTTAAAAAATTTAATAAGAAATCATATTTTTTGACAGCAAAACTAAAATTTGAACTTTAGTTCCAGCCCTGCATTTTAGCCATAGAGTTAGAGATAGGTTCATGAAAATCCAATATTCCAGATTATACATTAAAACCTCAAATGTCATCTACAACTTGACAACATCAAAGCTGACTCACGAGGTTGCAGTCAGCTCTCTCAAAGAACCAATAGAAAGGACATGTCAAAGGTTTAAAGTGAATTATGCTAATCAAGTTTAGTTATAACTGCAGTTAGATCTTTCACAAATGCTTTTTCTTTATTTGAGTGTTTGGTACTAAGATCTTAGGAATTAATTTGAGGAGAATGTTACAGTTCTATTTATAGTCATGCAACATTCATGATTACTCCATTTGCCATGCTTCTAAGTTGTGGTCAGTTAATCTATGTACAATGTGCGTTGCTAGGAATAACGACAAGCCATCTATCTCAAATATTTTTGAGATAATGTAGAGGTTAAAGTTTCAATTAGTTCAAAATATACAGGGCTACAGCTAACTACAGTAATAAATCTACTTGAGATCAACCATATTTACATATAATAAGAACACGATCCTAGTCAGGATGGAAGCACATTCCAACCTTATCAAACAGTCTCTTCCAAGGTTACTGCTTAGATGTGTTTGGCAGGAACTATGGTATCAAATACAACTTGCTATAAGGAAAGGGCCATGTTATTCATTAACTTGGGGAGGGGGGAATATCTGCATCCTTAGTTTTTATCATAACTAAGTATTGAGAGAAGATGGCATATAAGATCTTGAGTAACAACAATAATCTTTCATTTTGCTGTTGATTCCCTTATTGTCATTTTATATCCTTCAATATAATAATTTGTAATATTGTTTTCTAGTGGGAAGTGGAAAAAGGGCTGGTTGTTGTATCTTTATCTAATAAGAGTATCATAATAGCACTAAGTGAGATAAATGCACCATCTTCCATTAGTCCTGCAGTGCCTCGCAGCATCAGTCCAAAGTCATTCAGTTGTAACAAAAATGTCATTTTAGATTTTGAGTTTAAACCTACTGAAAATCTGAAACACACTCAACATGGAATTTTACTGCAGTAAAACTGTCAACTTCAAATATTGATATATAATTTTTATCTCTAACAATTATTTGCTTTTCTATATTCTTGCTAGTGGCATATCTGCAGGAGAATGGAGTTCATTTTAGCACTGCCTGCTCAGAAAGAAGGAAGTGTGACTGATGTAAAGAAGCCAAAGACAATGAATGAAGCAACTGATAAAAACAGAAAGAGTTTGATGGAACATCATTTCCAAAGGAGAGACAATGAAATTAGAAAAACCAATATCAATAATGAGAAGCAAATGTCTAAAAAGCATGAGAAAGTTCCTTACGTTTCTCCGTACATTCAGCATGACTATGGGAAGAAGGGAGTAAGTGACCTTACTACCATGTTTGGTAATGCCTAAAAATGAAGAAGCAATTTTGGTCTACTTGAAAACAGCTACAGGGAAACCAGTGATTTTTTATTTTTAATAATTTAGAATAAGATAAACTAAAATGAGAAACATGATTATATTTCCAGTCATTTGTTACTCTTACAAGTGCTTTCGAAAAATTCATGCAGGACAAAGAGGAAGGGAATAGAGATGAAATTGCAAGTAAAAAGATCATTTTAGCGCTGCCTGCCCCAAAAGACGAAAGTGTGATCGATGTAAACAAGCTGAAGAGGAAGAATGAAGCAACTGATAACCACAGAAAAAGTTTGATTGAAGATGATTTGCAAAGAAGTGGCAATGAAATTGGAATTAGGAACTCCAGCACCAATAATGAGAAGCAAACATCTAAAATGCATGAGATAGTTCCTTACGTTTCTTCGTACTTTCAGAACGACAACAGGAATAAGGGAGTAAGTGACCTTACTATCATGTTTGGTAATGCCTGAAGGAAAAAACAATTTGGTGTACTTGAAAACTGCTATGGGGAAACCAGTTTGTTTTTTCTATAATTTAGAATAAGATTAACCAAAACTAGAAACATCATTATATTTCCCCTCATTTGTTACTCTTATGAGTACTTTTGAAATGTTCATGCAGGACAATGGGGAAAGAAATACAGATGAAAATGCAAATAAAAAGATCATTTTAGCGCTGCCTGCCCCAGAAGACGAAAGTGTGATCGATGTATACAAGCTGAAGAGGAAGGATGAAGAAACTGCTAACACCAGAAAAAGTTTTATTGAAGATGATTTGCTATGGAGTGCCAATGAAATTGGAATTGGAAACTATAAAACCAATAATGAGAAGCAAACATCTAAGGAGCATGAGATAGTGCCGTACGTTTCTTCATACTTTCAGAATGACTACTGGAAGAAGAGAGTAAGTGACCTTACTAGCATGTTTTGTAATGCCTGAAAATGAACAAGCAATTTTGCTCTACTTAAAAACTGCTACGGGGAAACTGGTTTTTGTTTTTTTTTTTCATAATTTAGAATAAGATAAACCAAAACTAGAACATGATTATATTTCCCCTCATTTGTTACTCTTATGAGTACTTTTGAAAAGTTCATGCAGGACTACGGGGAAAGAAATACAGATGAAAATGCAAATAAAAGGATCATTTTAGCGCTGCATGCCCCAAAAGACGAAAGTGTGATTGATGTAAACAAGCTGAAGAGGAAGAATGAAGAAACTGATAACCACAGAAAAAGTTTGATTGAAGATGATTTGCAAAGAAGTGGCAATGAAATTGGAATTAGGAACTCCTGCACCAATAATGAGAAGCAAACATCTGAAATGCACGAGATAGTTCCTTACGTTTCTTCGTACTTTCAGAATGACAACAGGAATAAAGGAGTAAGTGACTTTAGTATCATGTTTGGTAATGCCCAAAAATGACAAAGCACTTTGGTGTACTTGAAAACTGCTATGGGGAAAAAAGTTTGTTTTTTATATAATTTAGAATAAGATAAACCAAACTAGAAACATCATTATATTTCCCCTCATTTGTTTCTCTAATGAGTACTTTTGAAAAGTTCATGCAGGACTACGGGGAAAGAAATACAGATGAAAATGCAAATGAAAAGATCATTTTAGCGCTGCCTGCGCCAGAAGACGAAAGTGTGATCGATGTATACAAGCTGAAGAGGAAGAATGAAGAAACTGATAACCACAGAAAAAGTTTGATTGAAGATGATTTGCAAAGAAGTGGTAATGAAATTGGAATTAGGAACTCCTGCACCAATAGTGAGAAGCAAACATCTGAAATGCATGAGATAGTTCCTTACGTTTCTTCGTACTTTCAGAATGACAACAGGAATAAGGGAGTAAGTGACCTTAGTATCATGTTTGGTAATGCCTGAAAATGACAAAGCAATTTGGTGTACTTGAAAACTGCTATGGGGAAACCAGTTTGTTTTTTATTTAATTTAGAATAAGATAAACCAAAACTAGAAACATCATTACATTTCCCCTCATTTGATACTCTCATGAGTACTTTTGAAATGTTCATGCAGGACAATGGGGAAAGAAATACAGATGAAATTTCAAAGAAAAAGATAATTTTAGCATTGCCTGCCCAGAAGGAGGGAAGTGTGATCAATGTAAAGAAGTTGAAGAAGAAGAATGAAGAAACTGATAACACCAAAAAAAGTTTGATTGAAGATGATTTGCAATGGAGTGGCAATGAAATTGGAAATGGAAACTCCAAAACCAATAATGAGAAGCAAACATCTAAAGAGCATGAGAAAGTTCCTTACGTTTCTTCATACTTTAAGAATGACTACAGGAAGAAGGGAGTAAGTGACCTTACTAGCATATTTTGTAATGCCTGAAAATGAAAAAGCAATTTTGCTCTACTTAAAATCTGCTACGGGGAAACCGTTTTTTTTTTTTTTTTCATAATTCAGAATAAGATAAACCAAAACTAGAAACATGATTATATCCCTCATTTGTTACTCTTTTGAGTACTTTTGAAAAGTTCATGCAGGACTATCGGGATAGAATTACAGATGAAAATGCAAAGAAAATGATAATTTTAGCACTGCCTGCCCAAAAGGAGGGACATGTGATCAACCCAAAGAAGCTGAAGAGGAAGAATGAAGAAACTGCTATCCACAGTAAAAGTGTGATTGAAGATGATTTGCAAAGGAGTCGCAATGAAATTGGAATTGGAAACTCCAAAACCAATAATGAGAAGCAAACATCTAAAAAGCATGAGAAAATTCCTTACGTTTGTTTGAACTTTCAGAATGGCTACAGGAAGAAGGGAGTAAGTGACCTTATTATAATGTTTGGTAATGCCTGAAAATGAAAAAGCAATATTGGTGTACTTGTAAACTGCTGCGGGGAAACCAATATTGTTTTTTTGTATAATGTAGAATGAGATAAACCAAAACTTGAAACATGATTATATTTATCCTCATACTCTTATGAGTGGTTTTTAAAAGTTCATGCAGGACAATAAGGAAAGAAATACAGATGAAATTTCAAAGAAAAAGATAATTTTAGCACTGCCTGCCCAAAAGGAGGGACGTGTGATCAACCCAAAGAAGCTGAAGAGGAAGAATGAAGAAACTGCTAACCACAGAAAAAGTGTGATAGAAGATGATTTGCAAAGGAGTTGCAATGAAATTGGAATTGGAAACTCCAAAACCAATATTGTGAAGCAAACATCTAAAGATCATGAGAAAGTTCCTTACGTTTCTTCATACTTTCAGAATGAGTACAGGAAGAAGGGAGTAAGTGACCTTACTAGCATGTTTTGTAATGCCTGAAAATGAAAATGAAATTTTGTCTACTTAAAATCTGCTATGGGGAAACCAGTTTTTGTTTTTTCTTTTGATAATTTAGATTAAGATAAACCAAAACTAGAAACATCATTATATTTCTCCTCATTTGTTACTCTTACCAGTGCTTTTGAAAAATTCATGCAGGACAGTAGGGAAGGGACTAGAGATGAAATTGCTAATAAGAAGTTCATTTTAGCACTGCCTACCCAGAAAGAGGGAAGTGTGATAGATGTAAAGAAGCTGAAGAGGAAGAATGAAGAAACTAATAACAGCAGAAAAAGTTTGATTGAAGATGATTTGCAAAGGAGTGGCAATGAAATTGGAATTAGAAACAACAACACCTATAATGAGAAGCAAACATCTAAAAAGTATGAGAAAGTTCCAAAGGTTTCCCCGTGTGTACGGAATTTCAATAGAAAGAAGGGAGTAAGTGACCTTAATAGCATGTTTGGTTATGCCATAATATGGAGAAACATTTGAAAACGGTTAAGGGAAAACTAGTGAATAAATTATTATTTTTTCTTTTAAATAAGCTAAAAACACTTGAGAATAATGATTTTATTTCCTCTTTAGTTACTTTTACTTTTGCTTGTGGAAAATTCATGCAGGATGATGGGGAAGAGAATGGAAATGACGTTGCAATTGAGAAGATCATATCCAAAGGGAAGAGAAGGTTGATGAGGCATGAACCTCACTGTTATGAGAAGAAGGTTGATTCAGAATTGTGTTGTTATGGCAGTGACGAAAATGGACATGAAACTGCAATTGGAAAGATCAAATCCAAACAGAAGACAAGGTCAAAGAAGCATGAGCCTCAAGGTTACAACGAGAAGAAGGTTGATGCTAAGTTGTGTTGTTATGGAATTGAAGAGGATAGAAATGGAAATGCAATTCAAAAGATCAAGTCCAAAAGGAAGAGAAGGTTGAAGAAGCATGAACCTCAAGGTGACAACAAGAAGAAGGTTGATACTGAATCTTGTTATGGCAGAGAAGGGAAGGGAGATGAAACTGCAATTGGAAAGATCACATCCAAACAGGAGAGAAGGTTGAAGCATGAGCCTCAAGGTGACAAAAAGAAGGTTGATACTGAATTGTGTTGTTATGGCACTGAAGAGAATGGAGATGAAATTGCAACTGAAAAGATGAAATCTAAAAGGAAGATAAGGTCCAAAAAGCGTGAGCCTCAAGGTGACAATAAGGAGAAAATTGATCCTGAATCGTGTTGTTATGGCTGTGACATTGGATTTGTTGAAGATAAGCTGCTGAAAGATGCAAGGATTAAATCCAAGGAAAAAAAGAAGAAGAAAGCAGTTGAGGATAAGCTGTGGGAGAACGATGATGATGCTGAAACCAGTAAATTCATACTCAAGAAGCGTGAACCTCAAGGTGACAATGAGGAGAAGATTAATCCTGAGTCGTGTTGTTATGGCTGTGACATTGGATTTATTGAAGATAAGCTGCTGGCAGATGGAAAGATTAAGTCCATGGAAAACAAGAAGAAAATGGTTGAGGATGAGCGGCAGGAGAACGGAAAGATTAGATACAACAAGAAGGTTGATGCTGAATTTTGTTCTGGCAGTGAAGGGAATGGAGATGAAACTGCAATTGGGAAGATCAAATCCAAACAGAAGAAAAGGTTGAAGAAGCATGAGCCTCTAGATGACAACAAGAAGGTTGATACTGAATCGTGTTGTTATGGCAGTGAAGAGAATGGAGATAAAATTGCAATTGAAAAGATCAATTCCAAAAGGAAGAAAATGTCAAAGAAGTGTGAGCCTCAAGGTGAAAACAAGAAGAATATTGATCCTCAGTCGTGTTGTTATGGCTGTGACATTGGATTTGTTGAAGATAGGCTGTTGGCAGATGGAAAGATTAAATCCAAGAAAAAGAAGAAAAAACGAGTTGAGAATGAGCTGCTGGAGAATGGTGATGATGCTGAAACTAGTGAATTCAAACTCAAGAAAACAGGACCTGAAGTTCATAAAAATATAGTTCATAATGGTACAACAAAGAAGACTAATGTCAAACCATTGGATAAGGAAAGTAAGTCTGAAGCCATTGCTTTACCTACCATTGGAGACTTGACTAGGGATAAATTGGAGGAAGATGTTAGCAGGGTACAGATTAATCGACTGGGATGCGAAGGTTATGTTGTTTCTGTTGTTTTAACTTCTGCTTCCGGATACTTCGTTGAGGATAAGCTGAAAGAAAATGGAAATGGATTTGAATGCATTAGCATCAAATTCAAGAAGAGAAAATTTAATAGCCAGAAAACTGTTGAGGAGAGTGCCAAGGTTAGAAAGGTTTCTCCTTACTTTCAGATTGACAATGTGAAGAACAAAGGCTTCCAAAATAAGCTGCAAGATAACAAAAATGATGCTGAAACTAGTAATGTTAAACCCATAAAGATGGAATCTATGGTTCAGATAAAACTGGAGGGAAATAATAATGGGGAGAAGATTAAACAAGGAGAAGATAGTCATAGTGATTCTGTTGTGGTTACAGTTTCTTCAAGAGACTTTGGAGAAGTGCAAAGAAATGGAAATGACATTAAAGTTAAATTCATGAAGAAAAGAAAATGAAAATGATTTTGATTCTGGTGTTTTAGTGGGTAAGCACTAGCTAAGTATAGGGTGTGGCTACTTAAGGAGTGGGTTTTGTATTAGTTTCCCCGCTCTCCTATATTGATGTGTATTCCACATTTGGGCATCTTATCTTTTGTAAGGTAGGTTCATATTTAGTATTTACTTTGATCTTATTTTGTATGTGGGATGCAGTGCCGAAGAGCATATGTAATTTACTTGTTTATATACATGGTTGTGAGTATTATTCAGTGTTTGACATTTTCTTTTACTTGGCATTTAATTTTTAGTAGAATTTATTTGATGAATGTTATTTGTTAACAAAATGCAAAAAGTTTACTCTAATTTTCATAAACAAATTAATTAAAATTTTATTTGAAATTGAATTATTCTATGATTATGTTGGTAAGTGTCATGCAAAAAGTCCTCAAAATCTTTTTGGTTTCCACTACAAAGTTTGCATCCTATTACTGAATGTAACTAACTTTGGTACAAAAATAATGATATGCTCACCTTGAATAAAAATTACAGTAAAATTTCAAGCGTATCATCTTGTTCCTACTTTATCTTGCCTTCTAAGAGTTACTGAGTTAGGATTCAAATTTTGATTCTCAATCTTTATTATATTTTATGATTTTTTTTCTAAATACAGATATTTTTCACTGGAGATATTAAATTTTATGATAATTAGTTCTACTCTTATTTCCTTTTTAAATTTTATGAAGAAGTTCACACTTAACAGTACACTTATTTCTTCTTCCTTTGTTTTATTGAAATAATTAGCATTATGTGTATCAATAATAGTAGTAGTATTCTTGTTATTTTTATTTTATTAATTTTATTAATCATTATTATTATAGTTGTGGTTATTCTTTCATTCATCTAGGTCCTAAAATCACTAAGAATCACATTCATGGTTTTTTTTCTCTCCCACACATTCATTGTTTTTATGGCTATACTAAAGGTTAGATTGTTTTCTCAAACAACTTTTTTAGTTAACAACATAAAAAAAAACTTTTTTAGTTAATAACACTATTAACGTTGTTAATATTGTTCTTATTATTTTTGGTAAATTTATTACTATTATTATTATAATATCGATGTTATATTATTTTATTATTTATCTATTTATAATATATAAATTTCAAGATACACGATCATATGTTACCATGTATCTATTTTATTTTTATCATACGTCGACTATGAACTCTAATTTATTCGTTCTTTTTTTCTTTTTCACTTTTTTTTTTTTCTTGTTCTTTCTTTCTCCTTTTTCACTCTTGTAAATTTTTTCCTTATACAGAATCACAATCCACAGGAACGAAAATGATAGAAAGTATAGTGGTTTTCCACAGCAAGTGATTACATCAACGCTATATGCATAATCGCAATCAAGATGAATGAATATGACACAAAGGTTAGTGGTTTATCATTGCATGTGATCCACACTCAAATTTTTATCAATTTGCGGATCTGGCGTATCGACTATGAATTTTGAATTATCTATAAATTCTAAATCGTTTTGTTTTCCTCTTTCTTTTTTTCACTCTTTTAATTTTTTTTTTCCTTAAGCAGTATTGCTCACTAGAGGAATAAAGAGGATATAAAAGGTTAGTTTTATAGCTGCAAGCCATTATTTATAACATTGTTATGATTTTACCCATTTGAGGATCTAGCATGATGACTATGATGAATTCTGAATTAGTCTTTCTACTTCTTATTTTACTTTTTTGTTTTTTTAATTTGTTTCCTTAAACAGAATGACGAACTAGAGGAACAATTACTATACAACAATTAGTTTAACCATTGCAAGTGACTGTTAACAATGATGCTTTGATTTTTCTCAATTACTATGGATTCTAAATTTTTCTTTCTTTCTTCTTTTTTTTTTTCACATTTTTATATTTTTTTTCCTTACATAGAATCACAAGCAATAGGAACAAAAAAGATATAAAGGTTAGTTTTATCGTTGAAGACTGTATTTACAACGAGACTAATTTTTATCACTTTTGTATTTGGCATGTCAACTATGAATTCTAAATTATCTAGGAATTACCAATTATTCTTTCTTCCTCTTTTTTCACTTTTTTTAAATATTTTTTCCAAATTGTTAAAACAAAGAGCGAGATTTCAAAGTAACAAAAGCTATATTGTTTATATGGTACTTTTTATAATTTTTTTTTCTTTCTATATTACATCACTCGTTATGTCATGAATGATTCTTCTCTTTCTTTTATTTCTTTTTTTTATTCTATTTTCTTCTCATATTTTTATTTTATTATTTTATTAATTTATTTTCTCTTTAAGGATTAAAATATGAAAGCTTATTGTTTGAATTTTTCAATTAATTAAAGTAACTAAATATACCAACTTTATTCTTTTGTATAAAACATAAATTTATAGTGTTTTTTCTCTAACCAAATAATGGCTCAACGTTTTAGTAATCATAATTCAAACAGTTTTTTTTAAAAAAATTATAATTATGATAAATTTGTGTCATATTCTGATGTGTAATTGGTATCGATTGTATAATGTTATTACAATTAATATTAAATAACTATAATTTAAAATTGTATTTAATTAATAGTTATATATTTTAATGATTATATTAGTTTGTAAATTAAGAGATTGAATTCGTTTAAATAATTAATAGAAAAATAATATTAAGAAATTTAATTTAATTGATTGAACATCGTGCGTAAGTTGTTATACACTTGTAATATATATTTTTTATTCCTACCAATTAAAAATAATAGAAAAAGAATAAATATTGTGTAATTACTGTTAAAAAGCTTTTTTTACCTATACTATAATGCTTCTATAATTTGAAATGCATTTAACTAGTATGTTAATGTATTAATAATTGCATTAATTTGTAAATCTGAATTTTTCTTTCTTCCACTTTTTTCACTTCTTTTATTTTTTTCCCTAATCAAGTCTCATGAGAAAAAAAAATAAAGGCAAAGAAAATTTTTGGTAAAAATATTTCCAATGCTAATTAATGTGTAGCCAATTATTTACCTAATTATTCCAAAACGGAAAATAGTATTTTTTTTTTAGGAAGTTGTATTTTTGGTTTAAATATGTCTTTTATCTTTAAAAATTTACAGATTTTACATTTGATTCTTAATATTTGTTTCTTGACTTTTTTTCCTAAAATTTTTTATTTTGTATTTAATTTCTATCATTATATATGATGAAAATCATACTAATGATTGTGATAAAAAAAAAATGTATGAGACCAAAGCTTTTTTTTGAAAATATTTCAAAGACCACTTAACAAAATTAATGTAATGTCAGAGATAAAATATAAAATAAAATATTTTTCAAGGAATTAAAAGTCAAAAAACTTCTTTATCGAAGACTAAGTTAAGAAAAAAATTCATTAGAAACTAAATTTAAAATTTGTAAATTTTTCATAACCAAAAAGATATTTAAACCTTATTTTTTTTTATAATGTCCTCAAAATAGAATTATTTTTATATTCGAACATTTTAATGAATCAAAATCACTATTTAGATATATATTTTTATAGCAAATTTATTCTCTTCCTGTGAGGAACAAATAAACAGTGATGACATTGTTTCTACCTTATCAAGTTCTGAGTTCAATTCAACTCTTCAAGTTACCCATTTCTTTAGATATTCAGTTGCTGGAATTCCTAACCCACAATTTTCAAAAAGTGTAAGTTAGCCAAACACTTTGAGATAAAATAATTAAGGTCAACCACAAGATTATAGGAATTTCTTGTATTTTTACATCTCTTGTAATTTCTTAAATATTTTCTTCCTTAACCTCTACAATAATTACATTTTAATTGTCGTTAATTTTAATAACTTTTTCAATTATCATTACTTTTAAGTCTTATTAATCTTCGCAACTATTACAATCTCAATAAAAAAATGTTTATAATTTTAGAGATACTAAATGTAAATACTGTATTATTTTTATTAATTATTTTTGTTATCACTTGATTGAATCATTAAAAAGGAAAAGAAAATTAAGTTTACTTATGAATTTAAACCGAGATTAATTAATATAATATTTATTTAAAAGGAGGAATATTAAACCGAAACAGTAAAATAAAAATAATTTATTTCATGCATTAATGTCTCATTTTTTTAATTCTTATTTAGACTTCCATTGATCCCATTAAACTAAAACTACCTAAATGTACACTTTGCCATACAAGGTCATTAATTATACTTGAATAATAAAAGCAAACAAAAGCAAATTTAGTCACATGAAATCAAGATTAACGTGAACTGACTTGAGCCTTTGGCCCACGATAGCTTATTTAGTTAGCAAACATGTAAGTATTCTTAAATTAACACTAACCAATAAAAAAAAAAGTCTTTAGTTTTAACAAAATTTCCACAATTAGGTTCAAATTGAGTATGCAAATCCAAGGTAAAACTTATTCCAGGCTAAAATGATCCAATTAACAAGCTAACCAACAATTATCTTTGCCAAATACAATTAAAAGCCATATGATAACTTCAATCACAACCGAAAATTCAAATGTGAATAAATCATTATGTCACAATGGTTGGTATGCATCAAGAAACCCATATTCAGACAACAATTTAATAACCTTAACACAGAGCAAAGTAAATAAAAAAGTCAAAGAAAGCACACTAAAAATAGGCAAACGCCATGCATCATCAGGGAGTTCAGTGATTACAATATGACAATGAATAAGAGATGGTCCCATCAAATAAGATTAGAGAAACATAAAAGTAATTGATAGGAACTAAGTAAGAACACGACAATTAGTGAAATAAATGCATAAACGAAAGAATAGAAATTCGTTTAGTAGAGAGAATTGTGGGAGATGAGGGATCGGTGTTGTGTAAGTGATTTCTTCATTGAAAAAGAGAAAAAAAAAATAAAAAAATAAAAAAATAAAATCAGCATGTATGATTTGATAATGAGGAAAGATGGGAGTGGCTGTGTTGGAGGCTTGGAGACAAAGGGTCCCTCTGCTGAAAAGGTGAGGTGGTGTTTTGTTATAGGTGTGTCCAGAGTTGGTTAGTGAGGTGATAATAAGGGTCACAAATGTAGTGCATTGGCTATCAATTGTCCCCTATGTATTTATATTCAAAGTGTGCAAGTATGGTTAAAGTGTTAACATGTACGTGTGTAAAATAAAATTTCTTTTTGGTATTTTTAAAATGTAATTAATTTTATAGGAAATATTAAAATAAAATAAAAGCAACTTTTAATTATATATATTAATATTATATATAATATTCCTTTCTCTATATCATTTTTTTCCATCTTTTTACTTTAGATTTTTTATTTTAAATTGATAATTCGGATGAAATTGAGTTTTGACAGTTGTTCTTCTTTACTGAAATTTTATTAGATAATTTGAACATTAGATGTTTTCATATTATCGTGATTAAAAAAAATAAATAAAAGAAATGATAAAAAAAAGCTGAATTAAATACATCTTATGTGGTAATGGTGAAAAATCTAATGTATTTGACCAAATCAAACATTGAACCTAGTGCACCTTGTGTAACACTCGTGCAAAATCTGATGCGCTTGATTGAATAAAAAATTGAACATAGTGCACTCTGGATGGAGTTGGTGCAAAATCTAGTTGCACTTGACTTGATCAAAAACTAAACTTGGTGCATCTTGGGTGGTGCTAGTGAAAATCCAATCCATGGCATCGTGCACCAGGATGAGGCTAGTCGTGGGTCTTGGCACGACACACCAAGAACTAAGAAAACCACCACACCACACAACATTTGTTAAACAAAAGTATCAAGTCAAGCTTGCACCAAAAATTGAACCGGGTGGATCTTGGGTGGTGGTGGTACAAAATTTAATGCACTTGACTGAATAAAAAGTTGAAGCAAGTGTAGCTTGGCTGGTGGTGGTGCAAAATCTGATGTACTTGACTGGATCAAAAATTGAACCTGATGCACCTTTGCTAGTAATGGTGCAAAATCTAGTGCACTTAACCATATCAAAAATTGAACCTAGCACACCTTTGGTAATGGTCATGCAAAATCTGGTGCACTTTATAAGATAAAAAATTGAACCAAATGCACCTTGCATGGTGGTGGTGCACAATCTAGTGCACATGACCAAATCAAACATTAAACCTAGTGCACCTTGTGTGGTGCTAGTACAAAATTTGGTACACTTAAACAGATAAAAAACTGAACTTAGTGCATTTTGGGTAATGGTGGTGCAAAATTTAGTGTACTTAACCAGATCAAAAACTTAAGGTACACTATGAATGGTGGTGGTGAAAAATCTAGTGCGCTTGACTTAATAAAAAATTGAACTTAGTGTACTTTCGGTGGTGCTAGTGCAAAATCCAATCTATGGCACTAATGCACCACAACATGGTTGGTTGTGGGTGTAACATCTCATTTTCCAAATCAATGAAAATATTATTGTTTCAATGTAAATAAAGTAGTTACTTAGATAATAGGAAATTTATTTAGCAAATTAAGGAATATTAAAATTATAATTTAGGAAATATTACAATAAGTAAACAAAATAAATAAAAATATATAAAAAAACATGGAATTGAGAATTTAAAAGTGTAGAAAACTAGAATAGGGATAAGAAAATAAGAAAATGAGAAAAAGAA